>ML812131.1:205575-218076 GCA_009831015.1 Picea engelmannii
ATAATAATAAAATTAAACAAAAAAAAACCCACTTAAGCTATGATTTGAGTCTTCATAAAGTGTGTAGGGTAAAATAAAGAGACTAAGAAATTAATTCAAATCCGTGGTTGTAAATTTGAAAAGAAGGATTTAATTAGTTAACTAGTGGAAGTATAAAAAGTTATGAATTTAAAAAATAAAATGAAAAGATTAATTAGCGCATTTACCTTTCTGGTTTTAAAAAAAAGGGGGGGAAAGAAAGGGAATAATAAAAATAGGGAAATGAGCATTTAATAAATTTAAAGAAAATAATTTTGGAGAAACGTGGGGGATGAGTGACACTTGTAAGACATAGAATTTTTAGGGGATTTTCATTAAAACTTAAATTAAATGTGATTTAGGGCAAGGGTGGGTCTCAAAAACTGGATAAAAGAAAGAGAAGGGAGGAGGAAAGGGGATCGGTTATGAGCGTAACGTTACGCTACCGGATTTGGACTTGACTGATTGCTTGTGAGGAGTTGGGATTTTCTCAGCTCGGATTGGAGTGGTAGCTCAGCCTTGTGAGGCAAGCTGAGAAGCTAGACTTATCTTTTGGATCTTGTGTGGCCCCTTTGCGGCTCGAGGGGCTAAGGGGGAAGTAGAGTACCCCTAGCGATTGGCTGGGAGGTACCGGTGTAGTCTCTACGGTCGGCAAGTGGGAGCGGCACAGAGCGCAGGATGCGGCACGAAGCGCGGGACGCGGCACGAAGCGTGGGACGTCATCCAAGGCAAGCGAAAGGGCACAGGTATGTATTTCATATTTTTATGGTAGAATGTGTTAGGATTCATGTGGATTTTCTTATAAATGGAAGGGTATAATGACTTGTTTTTATCATTGTATTCTAGCCATGGGATAACTCAATGGTTTCTTGTCTGAGTTTGTTATCATTGTATTCTGACAATAAAAAGAAATGAATTACAGGTCTGCATTTCAACGACATTCTGAAATTTTAAATAATAAAAAGGGGTTTGATTCCAGTCTGCCTTTTTACTTATGAAATTGCTGACTGTGTTGTTTTTTTTTTCTTTCCTCCTCTTGGTAGTTGAGATTGTCAATAACCCTTCCTCTACTTTTGTTTTTATATTGATTTGGGCGTTTTAGATCACTGTGGGCGTTTGTTTTAATCTGGGCATTTTCATGTTGTCGGGGGCGTTTTCATTTGTCGTGGGCGTTTAAATATTACAGAGGGCGTTATAAATTTCTGTGGGAAATTTGTTTTTACTGTTCTGGAAAATGTAAAATCGTTTTTGTAAATCGTTCTGGCAAATGTAAAATCATTTTATGTGTTCTGGCAAATGTAAAATCGTTTTTGTAAATCGTTCTGGCAAATGTAAAATCGTTTTACGTGTTCTGTCAAATGTAAAATCGTTTTATGTGTTCTGGCAAATGTAAAATCGTTTTTGTAAATCGTTCTGGCAAATGTAAAATCGTTTTATGTGTTTTGGAAAATGTAAAATCGTTTTTGTAAATCGTTCTGGAAAATGTAAAATCATTTTATGTGTTCTGTCAAATGTAAAATCGTTTTATGTGTTCTGGCAAATGTAAAATCGTTTTTGTAAATCGTTCTGGAAAATGTAAAATCGTTTTATGTGTTCTGGCAATGTAAAATCGTTTTGTAAATCGTTCTGGCAAATGTAAAATCATTTTATGTGTTCTGGCAAATGTAAAATCATTTTTGTAAATCATTCTGGCAAATGTAAAATCGTTTTATGTGTTCTGGCAAATGTAAAATCATTCCTCTGATATTCGGTTACATTCTTTAGTTAATATGTTTTTATTTTAATACCAGAATGACTGGAGTTGTAGTAATTAAGAGTCATGTGATGATAGAGTTATGTAATCAGCGAAAGTTCGGTCACCTTGATGTGTTTAAAAATAGAAAATTCGGTGCTTTTTATTTTAATTCCAGAATGACTGGAGCTGTAGTAATTAAGGGTTCTGTGATAATAGATTTATGTAATCAGTGAAGGTTCGGTCACCATTGATGTGTTTAAAATAGAAAATTTGATGTTTTTTATCTTAATGCTAGAATGATTGGAGCTGTAGCAATTAGAGAGGGTGACATTTGATTTATATAAACCTAAATGCATGAGATATCACTTACCAAATTGGAGAGATGAGATGCTACTTAAATATTTTTCTAAGTGGTACTTCTGTATTTTCTACATGGATAATTTAAATCTGAAATGATGCTAATATTGATTAAGTTCTTAGGTTACATTTATTAATTCATTTATAAACCGATGAGTTAGATGACTAACATATTGTTATCGATTAAAGATAACCTTGAATGGTGGAATTAGAGTTGTATCATATATCATTTTAGAATGGTTAGTTTAGAAGTAAAACGATGTTGAGGACTAATGGTCAATTGGTTACATCATTCCTTTTTATCATCCGAATGCTGGTAATTAAACTCAATCTGCTAAATCAACGACCTATCTTATTATTCGGATGGAAGATTTGCCTTAATAATGTATAGAGGGTAATGTTTTAATGGGTTTTGTTCTATTATAAATGAGACATAGTTTAAGGCCATAAGGTGATACTTTATTATAACTCGGACATGGTTTTAATATCACTGGTATTGCATTAATAAACAAGGATATGGTGTTAAAATAAATAGAGCGTGGTTAGTACAATGTGGATATTGTTCATTGTGAATGCTGAAGGTGTTGATCGTTAAATTCTTTTATTGATGTATAAATCAACTTTTACTTCCTTTAATCTTTCATTTAGTTGATCTTTTATAATCACCTTGAGAGAAATGGTTATGTTAAGTGGTGTCGAATTCTTAATTTGTCATTTAAGTGAGATAATCCACTTCCTTGTGATACTTAGTGAGTTGCATAGGAGTTGTACTATTCTGGAGTTGAAAAAGGGATAAGTGATTCCTGACTTAAATAAGCTTGATCATAACAAGAAGCTAGTCGTATTTAAGGAGTTTACAACAATTCAAAATTGTAGTTATGTCCTAGTGTTTCTTGCTATCCTCCAGGTATTTCCTATTGCCCCTTTGGTTTCTTTTTATTGCTTAATGGGTTAATTAATCATAGTGTATTACTTTAATTGATGCCATGCTAGCTACGATGGGTATAAGTGTAGTCACTTCATCTAGAAATGTYAGCTACATTAAATCTATTGAATGATTAATTCCGCGCCTTGAAGTAATTTAGATGACTAGCCTTGCTCCTTGATTTAAACAAAGTTGTTTTCATTTCGCTCGCACTTATGTCGTTTTATGATGGAATTTCGTGGTTCAATATTCTTGCACCGTGGAAATTTTATAATATGTGTTGATTCATAGCCCTTCTTCGCCCAATGATCGTCCTTGTTATTTGTTGAACTAGTGTTTTCAGTTTGGTCTGGATTGTGTCGGGCGGGATGTAGACACCTCCTTGTAGCCTTAGTATATAAGTCAGTATGTGTGATTATTTTTGTGTAAAGAATCCAGTGCCATATCAAGAGTCTCAGGCCCTTTAAAGGCAGGGTTTCCACTCTTGCAACACACCTGACGGAGATTACTAGTTTCTGCCTGGGCAGTCGGCCAGGAGCCTATCTGACCTTCTCTCTCTCCGAAGCAGATAACTAAGATTAAATGCCCTGCTTTCCTGTGCAGAAATAGTAAAATCTACTACTATGGATTCTTCCATCTGTGTTCGTACGCTACATAACCCAGTATGTCGTTTAATGCTTGCAGTTACTTGTTGTGCGCCTTATGTTTATGGTCGTTATTGCTTGCAGTTACTTGTTGTGCACCTTAAGTCTTCTTGTTGTGATCATCATGGTTGTGTCTTGTTGGTTGTCGTGTGGCTACGTAGAGTCAAGTGTGTATGTTCCTTTCTACACACACGCACACACTTTAAAAAAAAAAAATTGCACCTGTTATCAGAGTTGTTGTCGTAACGAGGAGGATGTCACAGTCATCGCAATCCAATGCAATATTAGCCTTCAATTCAAAACATAAATTATTCAAGACACAAAACCTACCTTTCTCCCTCCATTCACAAATCAATATCAATTATGGAGATGATATTTACAAGATCTCATTGAACAACATTTAGATCCATTTCCATAGGATATAGAGTATTTGGGAGTGAAAATATTCCCTTACATCATGAGATCAACAAGCTACCCTACAACATTAATTGTGGGTGGATCTCTTTCCGTCATTCTAGGTATCTTGATGCATGGTTATTTGATAATTGTTTTGTATATGGGCACATCTTTGATAGCTTAAAGGATTGGAATTTTGATAGATAAAGTGTTTATTTATTCTAAGAGTTTAGTTTTAAATTGGTTGTATGTCCTCTTTTGTTCAATCCTCTTTAGACAAGGCATTTTTTCTTCGTGCATCTTATTGAAAAGGAAACTAGGTTTCTTCTTGGACATCTAGATTCTAAGTCCTTAGGTGGATTTTCATTCTCTTTCTAGCTTTCAACATTATCTAGGAGTTTCTTCTATGATCCCACATTGTATTCACATTGGATGTATCTTTTAGTCCCATTGACCTACTTTTGTGGTCATTTGTTGGACATTAATAACGTTATCTTATCTTATCTACATATCTAGCAATTGTTAATAACTGGCCATGGATTCCTTTTCAATTTCAACAAGTTGTTTGGGATTGAATCACACTCTTCCATCTTCATTAGGAATCCAATAAAGTAGGTTGGTCGACTAAAGGAGAAAAGAGCATTGGCGTTGTCAATGAAAGTACTTCCAAGAGAGACCAAGATCAAAATAAGTCAATGAAATATGTTACATGAAGAATTTCAAATAAATGTGGTCTAGTCATAGTACAAAGTTGGTTTGTTTGCATGCTTGACTCCTATATTAATTAGTGTGTGTTGTTTGTTCTCCTTAGTTGGCCTTAGGATTGATTATGTGTCTAATGGCATCAATTTTTGGGTATTCCAACTAACATCGTGTCCTATTACCGCCACTAGTTGGCATGTGCCATTTGACTCTAAACATGCCCCTATAATTACCAAATAGTATACCAATAGTAATGGAACATAATACAATTGTGAAAGAGTAACACTATACTAATCATTATGAGCTTACTGTGATACCAACATGATAGTAGTAATGAACTAATGTTACATCTTGTTTGACTGACCGTTTATGTCATTAATGGTGTTATAGGACGTACAAGCAAACATGTATTTGTCATATCTATCTTTGAGTGAGGGAAGTTCAGGTAGAATAGAGGAAAGTGAGACATCTAGTAGGTCTAATAGGCGGAGATCAACTAGAGGTGAGAAGATCATAATAAAATTCCATAGACGCATGGAATTTTTTCTTGCGAAAGGGGGATTATGTTCTTATGATCATGAGAGAAAAGACGACATTGAGATGCCCTTGAGGTACAAACATATAGTGAAATGATGGGTACCCAAGGATCTTCCTAAAATAAACATTGACTTTTGTGTAAACGAAAGGATATACTGGATTGCTCCATCGTCATTACATGGTTTGGGGATATTTTCCATGGATGGCATAAAGGTCTGTTACGACAGATTAACTGAATTGATGGAGTACGTCGGACCCTGTTATATCTACAAATATTGGATACGAATAGTCCAATATACAAAAAGTATGTGAAGATATGGCTTGGCTGCAAATTATATACATCTAAAAGACAATGATCAAAATAAAGAAGCAATTATCTATATTGATGGAAGGGCGAAAGCAACGGGGAATATTGCAGGGTTTATAAATAGTACACGACCCACGACCACAAATAATCGACCCAATTTTGTATTTGAAGGGCATGAAGGAAACTATGTATTCGTATGTGCAATAAAATCAATAGCTGCAGAGGAAGAGTTATTGATTGATTACAATTTAAATCGAATAGATACAAATGTTGTTATTATGGGGCCGATACGTATGCTAATTTACCCAACCTGTAAGCAATGACTCTTATATTTTATGATTTTCATTATGTTCTTTATGGTGTTAATCCATTTGGATATCTTCGGTCTGTTTACTTAGTGTGCCCTATTTTTTTTATCAACAATAACATTCCTCCTTCGATATCAATAAAGAGGGAGGATTTCTCATACATTTGAATTTATTTCTCATGATAATGATCATGGTTCTAATTTTACTATAATGTGGCAAGTTGATCGTGGTAAATCAAAAGAGGCTTCAGAATAGGTAAATGAACAACAATTTTTGAATTGCATTTAATGTGCATTTTATTTATGTGGCAATTAATTATTTTATTTTCTTATATAACTGAATTATCATTTATTTTGTTGAATATGTAGTCGGCGGGCCATGGTGTTGTTGACGATTCGCTCAACGAAAGAGATTTGTATGAATCCCTTGACCCTATGGTTTAAATTAGAAAAAATATCAATAAAGAAAACAAGGAACTAGCTCACTTGTTAGATATTCTAGATCAAACTCCTGAGGTTGAAGAAAGGATCAAAGAAGTTATGACATTGCTTAAGACATATAAGGTAATAACCATAATTTCAATTGGTTTTATTTTTATGTCATAATATCAATTATGAAATCTTGATTTTTAACTTTTACATTATCTAAACGAAAAAATGTTTTCTTTCTTATATAGAGATTTTTGGATCTTGTTGACCTCGACATGCATGGTGTCAGTAGTAGTGGTGTTGCATAGATTCCATAGGGTCCCGATGCAGGCACTCGTAAATCTTCCAGGATGCAGTTATTCAGAACTCCACCTTCCACACCATTAGGTGGGAGCCACAACACGCACATTGAGGAAGCGGCCACACAGGTAGGCTCTGGAGGTGGTGACGGAGATGAGGCTAATGATTTGACCAACTATATGGTTTCTTTTTATAAAGAAAGATGTGTGACCAGCAGAGGGACCCTTAAGGGCACATTTATGGACAAGGGGGAAGGGCTTCCATTAAAGCAAGTTAAAGTTCCAGGTAATTTTTAAAATTTTAATTGTTTCATGTCCTTTATGTAGACAAATATAAATCATCTAAATTATTATTTTTAAATTAATAATCATATAATATTTTTGTGTGTAGGGAATAATGATTTTTATAGGTCCTTGAAGAATAAGGCGTTGCTGATTTTCGGTCCCACCATACGAGAGAGATGGAATTCTCAAAATTCCAACCTCAAAAAAGAATTGATGGATTATCTTGAAATCCTTTTTGGTGTAGACACATTTAATAAGACCTTGGCCACCGTCGTAGCTGGCCAATATTTAAAATATATGCGAGAAAAATATAGGAAGCACTTGAAACAAAATGATAGGTACGAGCGTCCTTTGATGATTCCAGAGAGGGAGTGGAAGTCCCTCATTGAGGACGCAAAAGAGAAGAAATTGGCAGATGAAGAAAAAACACCCTATGGTCCCTGAAGGTAAATTGCAATTTCAATTCAATACCTTCAATTTTTTTTTGATGTAAATAAAATTGTGGTATATATTAACATACTTGAAACTTCTCATGATAGGTTGACTGACATGTCAAAGGAAAAAAAATCAAGGCTTGCAAAATGTGGCCAGCACAGGCTAGGCTAGGGCGGCTACTTGAAGTTGTAGTCACGAATTGTAAGTACCTAAATATCTTATTTGTATCGCCTTAAAAATTTTAGGTAATTGCAGCAAATAACATTAAAAATACATACTCTTATGCAATGCAGGGTGGCGAGTTTGGTACTGAAACCACGGAGGAAGACCTCCATCTTGGTTACAAGTATGGCTATAAAGTTGTAGTTGAACACCGAAAAATCTTGGGGCAATTACCAAGAACCACTTTGTAGGATAAGGTAAATAAAATTCATTCCACATTAACCTTTATTATTAATGTAATATAGTTATGTATGATATCATCGATAAATTTAATGTTTTACAACTTTGTTTTAATCAGGGGAGCAACATTGTCAATGAACGCACTAGTATTGGAGAGCAGTGCGTTGATAGTAGTTTGCAACCAAAATATGGTTATATCATGCAGTATCAATATTCCACAAGGGTGCATCCCCATGATGGTGCTACGATCAAGTTGGAACATGACGGTAATATGGTTGTATTTTAATCATATACTTAATAATTTCGTAGTTATACATTTTGTACTTCTATTTTTTTTTACTTATACATTTATGTTTTTCCTTATAAAGTTTGTGGTCTCAATGGCAAAGAATGTTGTACTCAAGGGTCATACAGTTGAAGAGGATAACACAGGGGAAACCATTCCAACGGTGTTGACCACTGCACTAGGTAAATAATGACATTGCAGGTGTTTTTTTAATATTACTGAACTAGTTCAATGATATTTAAAAACTAGCCATCTAAATTTTATATTTTTTTCTTTTGTAGGTGATGCCTCATCATAGCAACCTCCATTACCCCATGAGTACCCCACGACTAGGCATGCTCTGCGTGAGAGGATGCAATCATAATCACATTTTGAAGAGAACCCAAAGAATGAAGACATGGACATTGATGAAATGCTTAGGAACTATAGAGCTAAGAAGAAGGGGCCGGCTAAAAGTACTAAATGATGATGTACATGAATATTTTAATAACTATTTAATATAAAATATATTTTCTATGAAATACTTTTTTTTACTTGTTGGGTCACCAAAATGCCATTCTTTTACCAACCTTTTACTTCACTTTTCACTATATTCCGCTTTCATGTAGTATTACATTAAGACCATTTTCATGATTACATATGAAATTTTAGTATTTTAAGTCAGTTTATGATTAAATATTGGAAAAACAACATGTTTTCACTTATATATCAAAGTGGGATGAGTTCCATGATGTTTACAGATGCATTTTAATACTCCAACCAAGTCATATGATGGAATATAATAAAGCCTCTTTTCACATCAATTTCCATTCTCTAGTTTTTAGATGTAAAGTGATTTAGTGTAGTGTATGATGTTATGGAATAGTTGTTACTTTTCTCTTAGGATAATTGAGCTCACTCCAAATGGATCAAGGAAACATTTTGTTTCATTGTAAACAGTTGTAAATATTGGTATGTATATATGTTTGTTTTTGTTGTAAATATTTCAATAGATTTATATGTTGGGTATTAGGGAATTGAGAGTGATGTGAGGGGGGAGGGGCCATAAGAGATTTCGCCTTCACATGGTTGGCCATGTTGAGTAGAGAATAATTTATTGGATCCATTTAATCTTGGACCAAACCTCCCTCGATCCAATGGAGAAACAACAAAATCAATGTTGACTTCGTTGTTGCTACTTCAAATCAAGGGAGGCAGTTTGATCAAATATTAGACATGTGGCTCCAATAATTTATTCTTGAAACCAAGAGGAGCTCATTCAGGTGTGTTTTGAAACTCTCA
This sequence comes from Picea engelmannii, assembly GCA_009831015.1. Classification (NCBI taxonomy): domain Eukaryota; kingdom Viridiplantae; phylum Streptophyta; class Pinopsida; order Pinales; family Pinaceae; genus Picea; species Picea engelmannii. The sequence goes on from ML812131.1 coordinate 214,921, forward strand.
TAAAAATGCATCTTAGATTAAATAATGTGCTACAAATATGACTTGTATTGAATTTTTAGATATTTATTGAGATTGAATGATTTTGGCAAGTACTTTAAGATCTTTCTTCGTCAATTGAAGGAAGCTCAAGACTAACAGAGGGTCATACAGCTGAAGAGAAACACGTGGGGAAACCATTCCAACTATACTTCTGACCAATTCATCAAATTAGTTGTGATTGCTCCTTTCAACATAGTTTATATAGCCATCAATTCTAGTTATGTTTAATGTTTATGAATTGTTATGTTATTATTTATTAATGCAAGGTTTGTTATGTGATAATTTATTGAGATATATCATTTCTTTAGTACTTGTCATGTTCTCGCCTTGAATCTGGTAATGGTATATATGATTCCATTTATATTGAGTGAAATAAACCTTGTCTTCCTATAGGGATTGATGAAGTGTTAGTTCATGCATCTACTGCTAGGGGTCCTCCTAGAATAAGGCCAAATGAACTGAGAAAAATTTCCATAAATAGCGTTGTTGTACTATGCCTCCTTTTTTCTAGGCATTTTTCCAAATCATGGAGCATGTATTGTTACCATCCATCCTAATATAAAGATCATCTTCTGCTATGTTTGTTTCATATTTGTCTTGCCATATCTGTTCCCATAGTTCATTTTTACCTTTGAGTCATCTCATGGATACACCAACTTATTAGTGATATATTTTGAGCCATAAAATAAAGGACTTTCATTTGATGAACCTCTACAATTTTGCTCAAATTTCTTTCTGGATCACTTTAGGATTATTTATTAGGCCTAGTTAAGTGCAAGCAACTTGTTGTTCGTGTTTTCTTACTTACATCCCCCAATTTCCAACAATAATAAATAATTGGGTTTTAGGTTTCATGACATCCTTCTTCCATTATATAAGGTGTCACGAGTGAAATCATTTTGGCCTTCCACTTAAACCTAGATTTCTCCTTTTGTGAACCAGTTTTTGAAAACAAAAAAATGTCGAGTGATCCTTGCATACTGATCATGAAAACCCAGAAAGTGCTTCAATGATAAAATTTTCCTCCTTTACCCAAAGTCACCTAGGGATGATAAGTCTTTGTATGAACACAAAGAGATACAAAGGAATCATATTATGGGGGCATACACCCTCTCATTAGATATCCCTTTGTCTTAGCTTCATCCATCATTTCATAAAATCAAAATCAAAGGTATTACACTAAAGATATCTCAATTTTAGTCCAAAACGTCAATTTTGGGAGTGGTGTTGAGAACATTACAAATGTTAAGTTATCAAAAGGGTAAGGTCAATTTTCTTTAGAGGTGTTCTCCATATGTTTTCCACATCCCACTTTTCCATGTCCTCCACACTCCACATTATCCTTTCCCTCCACATCCATTTTCTCCACATTCCTTTTCTTCCACATCCCACTCTTCCACATTCCTTTACATTCCCTTACTCTCCCCTGCATTCGATATTCCTCCCTTTCCCACCTCCACATCCTCCCCACTAGTACACATTTTTACATCCATGCAGACCTCCTCTACGCTCACTCCCCTCAACCTCCTCTGTACATGTCTATCTCCACTCACCCCTGCATCACCCCTATCCCTCTACCTCCATACCCATTTTTCCATGCGAGATGCAGAGGTGGCCTCCTCCGTACCTCCACACTTGTTTTCCTCCAAATATGTTTTATCTATTCTAAGTTTTTTTTCCCCTTCCCCTTACACATATCCCAAGACACATTTCAACAAACCACAAGCTGACATGTGGCACATCTAACCAAATCATGACATGTGGATTTATCCTAGCTAGACACTTGGAAAGTATGGTCGTCTAGTGGTAACTGAGCAATGACATGGCAAGGTTACTAGGTGGCGATATGGCAACCAAAAATTACACTAACAACAAGCTACATACGTTTTTTGTGGCTCAATCTATTTTACCACACTCTATACTAATAAGGAAGAACTCTTCTTTATAAAGAGCTCAATATTCCCTCCCAAAATTCATGTGGGATAATAGGGAGAATTTTAATCAATCACTCAGATTGCATAAGGAAACTAATCGACGATGGATGAGTCTCCATCTTTCAAAGGCCATATCTTGAGCTCCTGGTGTCGATATTGGGTAAACAACAGCTCATCAGAAAGCTAAGAATGTGAAGAAGATATTGGTTGTATTTTTAGGGTTGAATCTTGCAATATTTTTCTAAAAAATTCAAAGAACATTCTCTCTCTCTCTCTCTCTCTCTCTCTCTCTCTCTCTCTCTCTCTCTCTCCACACACACACACGCATATTACACAAGGTTGCTTGACCCCTGCCACTTATACATCAAACTCCACCTAGCATGGCCATGACATATCCATGTCATTCTACTAGTCCACATCACTTGTACGAGGTCCACATTGTCTATATAGTTCCACGTCATTTTTAGGGTTTTTCTTTAGAATTTAAAATATAGATTTAATTATATATTTTGCTTCCATTTTTCAAACCACCACCATGACTTTTCACATATGGTTCCTCCAATTCAACTCGTCGAACAAATTTTTCAACCCGTCACCTACCATAAATTTGGGGATGGAATAAATATAAGGTGGGGAAGGGGACCCTTGAGTTGGGAGTAGTTTTGACCACACAATTCCTGATTTGATGACTCTGACCTTAAGGCATACAATACTATTTAGACTTTCATGAATTACATATCTATTTCTGAAAAATATCCAAGGACAAGATTGGTACTAGTGATGGGAAGATTCTCAAGTTTGGTGTTCCATTATTGCTAGGTTGAATTCATGCCATGTAAGTTTATATGTAACACCCCACCTCGTCACGACAACAATGCTGATAACAGGTGAAAAAAAAAAATTGTTTTAAAAGTGTGCGCGCGTGTAGAAGAAACAACCCCCTCGACTCTACGTCACCACTCAAACCAACAAGACACAAGTAAGATGAACACAATCAAGACGACCTGACATATCACAGTGACAACAAGAAATAAACGCCCCTGGACACAAGGCGTGCAACTAGCAGCTGTAAGCAGAAAAGACACCAGGGGTTAGGTACAGTACTGTCACAAAATGGGAAAATCCCATAGTAGAGTCGCAGTAGTGGAAACTGTGCCTTTAAACAACCCGAGACTACTGATAC
>ML812132.1:0-25500 GCA_009831015.1 Picea engelmannii
ACACTTCTATCTAATGGGTGAATCTTGTGATGAAGGTGGGCCCTCCCTTCTCACAAGATTCCCCTGAACAAAAAGCTAGAGAAGAATGCTCAGAGCAGTTTTATATTCATCTGTCGAAATGTCACATTACAAATTGAAAGAATGCAATACGTCCTGCTTCTCTGGAGTTGCTTCAATGTATCAAAACTTGGATTCCCGAATGGTGATTTCCCCTGAATTTAAAGACGAAATCCCTTCGATACAATCATTACAAAGCATATATGAATCCTATCCTAAATCAGATCTTCTTTCTAAATCAGCATAGGATGTCCTATTCTTACGCAACTGATTGTTGTTACAGGAGCTGAACGAGGTATTTTTGTTACAGCTGGTGTAACAGCTCCTTCATTGTTGCTGATGTTGTTTCAGCATTGCAATTCACGGGCTATTTCAGCCACGTGAATTGCGCTTTTGACTGTGTCGGCCTTGACCGTTAACTGTAACGGCTTGTGTTTCATCATTTGTAATTCTGACTGTGTGACAGCTCCGTGTTTCAGCATCTGCGTCCTCGATCTGTATAGCAGCTCCGTGTTTCGGCATATGCGACCTCGGTCTGTGTAGCAGCTTCGTGTTTCGGCATATGCGACCTCGGGCTGTGTAGCAGCTCAGTATTTCTGCATAAGGATAGTTCTGTGTTTCAGCACAGGCCTCAAATGCTAATCTGTAGTTATGGATACTTATGCACTTCTAATCAATAGTTTAGTACAAAAGTAATGTAAAATATTATGCAAAACAAATTAAGCATATAGTAATGAGAAAGGATGTTGTATACCTTGGAATGATCAGATGAAGTGATATTATGAGTCTAAATATAGGTGATGAAGGGTATAATGATGGCAAAAAGTATGGGCAAAAAGGTACAATATGTGGTCCTAACAATACTAAATATATAAGTAGCACAACATTTTGGCGTCATTGCCAGGGAGTTGCAAACGGTAGGAAGTGATTTTTAGCTTAGATTGTTTGCATAGTTTTTTGAATGATTTTAAAGGATGCTTGAGAGAGGAGGATAAAACATTTAAGACGTGACTGAAGAGCCATGTGGCCACTAGAGTGGGGTTCTCCGAAGCTAGGTTTCCTTCTTACCTTCTAGATAGAATTAGGATTTCAATTCAGTTCAGAATTAAATTTCCATTTTATGCATAGATATAGAGATAACAAGGGTAGATTTGTAAGCTCTAAAGATTCAAAAACAACCCCCACCCCCACTAATCCAACTGACACTGGTGTAGGAAAAATTCCACCAGGAGAAAGTTCAAGGGAAGCTAGCAAGGCTCCAAAAGAAGAACCTAAAACGGAAGAATCAACATTGAGGCGGGAAGAATGTGAATTTGTTGAACTTTCAGAAGACACACAAAATCCAGTTTCTGAACCATCTATTAGTGGAATGGAATAAGAAGAAGGAAATGCGGCCACTGAAACTGAGACCTTTGGGTTTCCAATCTTGGATATTTCCAGAAACATCATCATGAAAAATATCCCACTATCATCTCTACCCACTTTCAAAGGTATGTCAACTGAAGATCCAAATTTATTTTTATTCGAGTTTGACATATTATGTAGAAGTTATAACTACTCAGACAATGCCCAAAAACTTAAGCTCTTCCCTGCTACAATGAAAGATTCAGCCTTAATATGGTTCATGAGCTTAGGAGAAAATACAATCCTCTCTTGGGATCAGATGAAAGACACATTTTTATGGAAATACCAAGACTATTGTAAGGATAATGCTAAAAATGACATTTTTAAAATGTAGCAAACAGGAGATGAAATCCCTGAAGACTACTTAGAAAGGTTCTTATACAACTACCATAAATCAAAATTATTCACCACAGACCCAGTTGTAGTAAGAACCGTATTTTTGAAGGGTATTAGAGATGACTACATAGAAGTTTTAAATTTGATAATTTCAGGAGATGTACACCAAAAGCCTTTTGCAGAGATTGCAGATTACTGTAGAAGATACTCAAGAGGACAAGCTAAAACAGGCAAAGCACCAAGAGATTCTTTTAGCAGAAATACAAGACAAAGCTCAGGAACTGTCACCAGAATTGAGTTAGGAAACTTATTAGAAAACTTTAAAATAGACATCTTGAGCACAATCAGTAACCAGTTAGATACCCTAAAACTGAAAAATAAACTAGAAGAAGAGATTGTTTTAGCAATCTTCTGTCCTAGATGCCGAAAGAGGCATGGTGAGAAAGAATGTCCATTAAATGTCATAGAAATATGTGGCCTGTGTAAACTAGATCACCCCACATCTGAGTGTCCAACTTTTCTTGAACTACAAGCAATGTATAGGGGAGGAGGAGTCCCACAAGAATAATCATAGCCTTCCAGAAGACCTTGGAGAGCACAAAACCCCAATGCATTTTATGACCCTAATGCACAGTATCAACAGCAACAATGGGGCCCTTCCCCAATGACCTATCCACAATAGACACCTCAGCAAGCCCAAACTCAACCTTGGCAACAAGTTTGTAGGGGGGCTGTGTATGGAAATCCCTCTTACCCTACATATCCACAGTATCCTGCAAACATTTCCCAATTACTACCTGGATTTAACCCACAACAAATGCAATCTTTACTCCCACCTCATATACAGTAGCAATTTACAACCCCCTTGAACCCTAACCAACAGCAGCAAGCACCTATAAATGTCAATCAACAGCCACAAAACCAAGCTGCCCACAACCCTCCGAGACCAATAGCAATCCCTGCCCAGCCAATCCCTAACCCCAATAATCGACCCACCCACCCTGTGCAAAATACAGAAGTTCAAACCTTTCCCACATATGAAATTCAACTACGATCAGGGAAAGTTGTAAATCAATCAAATCCTGCAGTAATAATTCAGGAAAAAAATGATAATCATTCTGAGAAAGAAAACACTCAAACCACCCCTATAGAAGAAGAGACTTCCCCTCCTATTCCAATAACTTCTCAGTCTGTATGATTACCTGAAAAAGTTAATGTTCCACCCTACCCCGAAAGACTATTAGTAAAGAAACCTGACCCACCCTTGCACAAAGATATAGAGGATGAATTATGAACTGTATGTATAAAAATACCTCCGTTGCAAGCCATTAAGGATATCTCCATATATGGCAAAATCATAAGGGATCTTTGCCTTAAAAAACCAGGAAGGAAAAAGAAGGAACCTCCCCTTGCTCAGGTGGTGGGACAATTATCTGAATTTATTTTTGAAATGCCATACAAACATAATGACCCTGGGAACCCAGTAGTCACTATTGAAATTAATGGTATTTCTTTACCAAACACACTCATTGATTTGGGTGCAGCAATTAATGTAATGCCTTTTGATACTATGAAAAAGCTCCAAATCAACCATTTAATACCAACCCAAACCATGATAGAGTTGGCAGATAAGTCAGTCATTATCCCTACAGGAAGTTTAGATGATGTCACAGTCACTCTAGCTTCTTGGGAATATCCAGTAGACTTTCTAGTCATCTACTCTAAATAATACTCCAAACCAGGACACCCTATGGTTCTTGGCCATCCTTGGCTAGCCATAGAAGATGCCTTTATTAGTTGTCGATCTAGTGAGATGACTATATCCAATGGCACACATAGCCAAAATCTTGTCCTTTTTCCTCCTGCCCAACCGGCACGGGAGATACCTGTCTGGTTAGAAAAACCTTATGGAGAAGAGAATTGCATCAAACCCCTATTAACACTTGAACAGGTAAGAGTAATACAAGAACAATTGGATGAATAAGTCTTAAGTTTATTTTTGGTTGATACAAATTGTATTGAATACCCGAGGTCTTTTGCAGAATTGTCACACATTTCCAGTTCTGAATTTCAACAAAATTGGCACCTTGATATCACTCAATTATATAATTTATCACCAGCTTCCTCAGAGAATGAAGAAAGTATTGAACTTGTTGAGATTATCCCAGGAAAACTTTTGTATATCAACTCTAGTTTGGAACCAGAACAAATGACACAAGGAATTGAAATGCTCCAAAGACAATTTGATGCCTTTGCATGGGATTATGCAGACATGAAAGGCATTCACCCTAACACATGCACACATCATATCTACACTAATGACCAAATCAGAACAATTAGACAGCCTCGACGAAGGATGAATCCATCCCTTAAAGATATTGTAAAAGAGGAATTGCAAAAGCTCCTTCAAGCCAATCTCATATACCCAATTTCAGATAGTCAATGGGTGTCTCCACTTGTCATAGTTCCCAAGAAAAATGGTAAGTGGAGAATATGTGTAGACTTCGGGGAGTTGAACAAATCCACCCATAGGGATTATTTCCCCTTACCATTTATTGATCAGGTGTTGGATACCTTGTCCGGAAAGAAGTATTTTTCATTCCTGGATGGGTTTAGTGGTTATAACCAAATACAAATAGCACCCGAAGATCAGGAGAATACCACTTTCACATGCCCATGGAGAACCTATGCTTATAGGGTTCTTCCTTTTGGACTTTGCAATGCCCCAGCCACTTTTCAAAGGGTTGTCCTAGCCATTTTCTCTAACTTGACCAATGATTGCATGGAAGTCTACATGGATGACTTTACAGTCCATGGAAAAGACTTCCAGGAATCTTTGACCAGTCTAGAAAAAGTCTTGATTAGGTGTAAGGAAACTAATCTTTCCCTAAGTAATGAAAATTCAAAAATGATGTTCCCTAAAGGTATTGTTTTGGGACATCACATCTCTGGTTTTGGAATGAGAGTTGATCCGGCAAAGATTCATATTATCACACAAATCAGAATACCTTCCTCACAAAAGGAAGTTCGTAGATTTTTAGGGCATGTTGGCTACTATAGAAGATTCATTCCAAATTTTACAAATCTAGCTACCCCTTTATTCAAGTTATTATCCAAAGAAGCTGAATTCAAGTGGGATGATGAATTCCAAATATCTTTTGAGATTCTAAAACAAAAATTGTCAACTACCCCTGTATTAAGAGGACCAAATTGGTCCCTTCCTTTTCATATCTGTATCGATGCCTCAGACATAGCTCTTGGGGCAGTTCTTAGACAAAGGGAAAATCAAATGCCTTATGCTATTTACTTTTTCAGTAAAAATATATCTCCAGCTGAAGTTAATTATACGGTCACAGAAAAAGAATTGCTAGTTGTGGTCTATGCTATCAATAAATTTAGACATTATATTACAGGATATCAAGCTTGTGTACACATTGATCATTCAGCCATCAAGTTTTTAATGAAGAAACCTATAACAAATCCTAGAGTTACAAGATGGTTGTTATTATTACAAGATTTCAATATCAACATTATTGATAGATCTGGTAAGGATAATCTTGTGGCTGATTTCTTATCTAGAATGATTCATCTGGGAGATAACGCACCAGTAGAAGATAAATTTCCTGATGAAAATTTGTTTTCTATTTCTACATTCACTCCTTGGTATGTAGATGTAGATAACTATCTTGTGACAGGGAAGATGCCTCAAAAATTGTCTCCTAGAGAAAAACACAAAGTAATTCAGCTAATTGCAAACTATATGTGGCACGATGATTGCCTGTACAAAATAGGACGAGATTTGGTAATTAGGAGATGTGTAAGGGAAGATTAAATTCATGATATCTTTCAAAAATGCCATGATGGTCCTTGTGGAGGACACTTCGTGGACAAGAGGACTGCTTATAAAGTTTTGTAATCTGGCTATTATTGGCCTCATGTTTTCAAATATGCTAAAACCTATGTATCCAATTGTGATGAATGCCAATGAATAGGTAAGCCTACTACATGAGACCAAATGCCACTTCAAGCCCAAGTAGTCATTGAGCCTTTCGAGAAATGGGCATTAGATTTTGTAGGGCCCATTAACCTTGCATCTAAAAAGAAAAAGTATATACTTGTATGTACTGATTATGTGACTAAGTGGGTTGAAGCAAAATATTTACCAGCTTCAAGTGAACAATCAGTGGTAGATTTCCTTTCTAATGACATCTTTACTAGATTTGGTGTACCTCAAGAAATTGTGACTGATCAGGGAACATAATTTACCTCTAATCTCGTCAAAGCTGTTTCAGAACAGTACCAAATTAAACACAGGAAATCTACACCCTACCATCCACGGGAAAATGGACAAGTAGAATCTACCAACAAAGTTAATGAGTCCATTCTTACCAAAACAGTACAGCTACACCACAAGGACTAGGCTGACAGATTACTAGAAGCCTTATGGGCATATAGAATCACCGAGAGGAATACAATAGGACATACACCCTACGAGTTGGTGTATGGGAAGCAGGTACTTATTCCCATAGAATTCCAGATCAAAACCTTCATGACTGCAGTACAAGTTGGCATGAACTTGGATGAAGCCCAGCAACAAAGTATCTTGCAGCTTAATGAGTTGGATGAGATCAGGAAGGAAGCACTTCAAAGAACAACCCTCATTCAAGAGCAAAGGACAAAATGGCATGACAAGTATCTCAAAAAGAAAAAATTTCAACAAGGATATTGGGCCCTGTTGTATGACAGTAGATTCAAGAACTTCAAAGGTAAGTTAACCACTCATTGGATGAGACCCTATGAAATTGAAACTATCTATGACAATGGTTCAATCAAGATAAAGACAATTGACGAACAACATACACACTACTTGTGAATGGTCACTGGTTGAGAATTTATAACAAACCCCTATTAAAAGAGGAATTTTTGACTCGTATACTACAGAATTCAGATATGCAGGTAATCAGTAAAGAAGAAGACCTTCCTACTGATCCACATTGATTGATTGGTTTATTTTTAAATCTTTTGTACATAGGTGTGGATTGTGTTTTGTTAATAATATGAAGGTAACAAGGGATTCTTACCCCCTTTTGTTTTACTTTCGCATTTTATCTTTGTAAGTGGATTTCTATAATTTATTTGATCCTTCAAGAACTTGCTAAGCATCAATTTGTAGGCATCAACAATACTCTGTTCTAGTCTGGTACCAGCAATCCTGTATTGGTCTGGTACCATAAGTATGTCCTTATACGGTACTATCAGGACACATCACCTAATTGAGAAGGAATCATATGCATATTTTAAAAATATTATGAAGTATGAAGCCATGCAACAACCACTTAAGCTGGAACCAAGAAGTTGAATGCAACATCAAATGGCAGCTCTTATGAAGCAATAATTTCTTTTCGTTCTGTTGCTGACTAAAGGGAAGTATCTTTAATTTCTTTTGGTTCTATTGCTAGCTAAAAGGAAGAATTTTTAATTTCTTTTGGTTCTGTTGCTAGCTAAAAGGAAGAATTTTTAATTTATTTTGGTTATGTTGCTACCTAAAAGGAAGTGTTTTAATTTCTTTTGGTCGACAAAGAAGACATAATATTTACCTATAATTGTTAAAAAAACCATGCTTAATCTGCTTTAAAGTTTAGAGGTTGCCCTTATCTAGTATTTCAGCATGATTAGAGGGATAAAAACTATATTAGCCTATAAGTAACTATCTCACCCTAACTAGACTTCAACAGTATTCATTGGATTATCTTTTCCAAAGAGTAACATATGAGTATATGAACACTCTCTGTCAAGGGCACACTAGGAAAACGTTTATGCAAGAGGATGTATCAGTACCCTAAGGTAACTTTAGGTCATTCTCTTATGGACAAACTCAGACAAAATTATACATCTCGAACCAATGTGCAATACAAAAGTTTATTTTTCCTTCAGACAAATCTTTAAAGACATCCAAATAAGAGAATACACCTTCCAACCCAATGCCATCCCATCTTGTAAAAAGGTTTTCAGACGAGCCTCCCTTGTCACCATGAAAAAGCACTCTTTAATAAAATCAAAATAGGTGACTATGGACAAGAAGCCTCTGATGGAAAAAGGGTTTAAGAGACTGTTGGCGTCGAAAGTCACTCCTGGATTGCAACAGGGGTAGAGCCCGACACCCATCAGTTTAATGTCACGATTTTTTTATAAAGGGATGACCGAATGGAGATAAAGACTTGAGGAGATATCACTCTAACTCAGGGACTAAGTCTAGCATGTATGTGAAAAAGGAGGTCTTCATCTAACTTTAGCTAGTGGGTTGATTAAAAGATGAGCAGGTGGAAGACTTAGTAAGAAAGGTGAGCAAACAAATTTAGGCAAAGGCTTCCAGCGGTTTGTAGAGGAAAGACTCTGAATGCAAGATCCTCTTGGTTCAGAGTCTCAAGAAACTAAAAGGGGACTTGACTGGACCCTCCAATTCCAAGTCACTCAGCGTTGGGGAAATCACAAGAACTGATTAGAAACAACATAATTGTTACAGTGATCCAACCTACATCATCCTATAACAGCTACAACTCGACTGGATCCTCCAATTCTGAGTTGTTCTAACACAGTATAACAAAGACGTAAAAGAAGATAGCATTCATAAGGAAAGAAGTCTCAAAAGTCCATACATGACCAGAGTATCAGTGCTTCATTAAAACTTTACAACCGGGATCTCTGCTCAACCATCGATGCTTACAAAAATGGCGAAAACGCCTACATATACTCAAAACAAAACATAGCAGCGAAAACGAGATATTGCATTAATAACATTGTGTCTGCATGTATTCTGACAGTTTGTGCATGCAGACTAGATGATCGTGCGCCTATGACAGACGCCATCTTAACTGCGCGTGGCTCCAGCAAGGGGACTAGCTGAGCCATTAAGTGCCGAGCTAGCGTGTTCAGACTTCCTTCGGCTAGTTGAGGACTCAGGCATGGTTTCTCTGGAAAAATGGGCACACAGGACCCCCTTGAGTAGACCGCTTGCCAGACCCTCCATGCCTTGCAATTAATGATTGAGGCGAGGCCTCAACCACCCTCTCTTTTCTTCATTCATTCCTGGCAACTACCGGGAATTAAATCACGTTGAATCGGCATCTGAAGAATGCAGTCCCCCCTCTCTTGAATCTTAATTCGGTGCCTCTGGCTTCCCTGTACAGCCCCTTCTGCTCCCTAGAGTGACCACGGGCTGTGACCCTTCGCCTATCTACCAGAGTGTTGTCGGCGCTTCGGGGTTCACGGGTGAGAAAGGAACAGGACCTTTCTCCTTCAAAATTGTGATGGGCAGAATGTCGGGAGGGCCTAACGGTTGCCACGCATTCCCCACGAGATGAACGACTGAGATGATTTTTGGCGCTTTGGGACCTGAGTGGAAAAATGATAAACAATAGCGCCCCTCTTCCAGGCTTGTTCTTTTACGACCAGGCGCCAAAACCACGGGCCCAATTCTGGGCGCTATCGACATTTCGGGGTTCGAGGTTTTGAGAAGTGAAGGGACAAGGAGCGCTTACCCCTCGAACTCCCGAATGTTGACATGACACGGATGTGTGCCGCATGTCCTTCAAACGAACGACCCAGATAGTATTCATTATTGTAAAGAGGGTTGCCCCATTTACAGGCTTGCTTGATGTGACTTGGTGCTAAGACCGCGAGCTCAGCTTGAAAGGTGCTTCGGAACTTCGTTGATCGGAAATTTCAAAAGCAATGAACTAACACCACCTTGTCTCCCGAAACACCAATCTCTAATAGGCTGACTGGCTGCCACCTGTCCTGATCGGATCAGACGATCCAGATTTGCTTTGAACCATTGGCGCTGCCCTTCGTGCTAAACCCCGAGCAACTTGACAGCCCCGAAAACTCGATGACCATCGATTAACTCTATAGGCTGGATCTCAGCTGTCGACAGTAAAACTTTGCTCGCTCACTTGACTCGCAACCGGAAAGTTGGTTCCTTCCGCTGCTGTACCTGGGTGTTTCGTGTGCAACCTACATCCCTGGGTGCTCTCGACCCCGAAACAAGAATTATCACTAACATTAGGCTCCATGGGGGATAGATTCATCCCTGTGATGCTATAAGAACTCATTCTGCAGCTTCAGTGCCTTGCCGTTGGGCTATGAAGTCAGGCTCAAAATATCCTGCTGTTGAAAATACAAGCCGAAATATAAAAGCAACAAAATAAAGCTACGTGCTCAAAGGAGCTTATTTATATATAGTCCTAATGCTAATAAAATATTTTACATGGGCTAGGTGAAAGAAAACTTCCACCATAGCCATCCAAGCATCTTCCTGGATAGAATCTCCTTCCTTATGTCAATGATCATCAGCAGATGGTGTAGCCGTGATAGCAGAACGGTTACACTCATCAACTCCTCCTTACAGGCTGGAGTTGAGATGAAATAGGGCGGCTCCAAGGCATAGGGGAAATGCCACTCCATGTATTTTCTGACAGGGTCATCGAATGAGTGGCCATTTCCAAGGAATTGGCGAAATACAACCTCTTCTGCTACACAGTTGTTCACACGTGGTTGAATGTCTCTGATAACCACATGCGGGTGAATAACTGAAGTAGGCCCACTGATCTCAGGTGGTGGATACTCACTGACTGGCCCTGATCGAAGGGAAAACTGCCCCTCTGGTTCTTTTTCCTCTTCTTGTTGACTCTCCTCCAGGTCCGATTCATATTCATCATAAATAGGGACCATGGGTTGATTCTGCTTGTTGACTAGCTCTTCAGTATGTTTATAGTGATCGAATGTAGGATAAGCTTGTAGCTCATCATCACTATAATATTCATCAAAAAGGGGCTGACCCTTATCTTTGTGATCCTCCTCCAGAATGGTGATCCCGTCAAAAATATTAGTTTCAGGGACAGTGGGACCCGCTGCTTCTGGTTGCTCATACATAATCTTCTTCCCAGGTAAAAATATATCATGAGAAACTCCTTAGAGAAAAAGAGAGGAGACCTCTTCCATAATAATCTCTTCTTTACAAATGGGAAGGTCTCCATCCTCAGAAACAGGGTTGCTAGGAATATCTGCTTCAACCCGACATTTAGGTGAGCCATCTACCATGGACCACATATGCTCTACAAACTCATAATCTCCACAAGAGGCATGTTGATCTTCATGAACATCTAAAAGGACAGACGCATCTGATATGATGTCAAATGCTTCCATTCTCAAGCTAACACCACTCATATCATTCAACACCTCAAATTTTTCACAGCAGATGCTTTCCTCCACAGTAAGGGCTTCATCGCAGACATGGTCTGCAGGGCCAGCAAAGGCTTCATGAAGCAAAGAAAATTCTTCACAACAATTTTCATACAAACCATCAGCTGGATAGTAATCTTTACAAAAAGCATTGAAAGCTGTATGAAAACCTGTTAAGGAGTGGATGCTCGCAGCGGGAAGAGATCGACACCACTCAAGAGCAGCTCCCTTCAATGAATACCTGAAGAGCTTAATCTGGACATCCTCATGCATGATATTGTGTCGGTGAATAGCTTCATGGAAGTCCAGTAAATGCTCAGCTGGTTCCTCCCAACTTGTTGCATGAAATTCAGGGAGGAAATATTCCCATTGGTCTCTATCAGGAAGTGCATTAGGAAAACCAACTATTTGAGAAAAGTCACAGAAAGCAAACCTTTGAGCCATAATTTTCTCCATATCAAATCAGTGGAGTCTCCAATCGATCCTCGAATCATGGATTCGCCAGGTGAAATATGCACAGATTCAAATATGCGTGGTCCTTGTTCACCATCAAAGGCCAAATCTTAACATTGTCATTACCTCAGGAAGCTTCTCAGACTGAGAAATAAGCTGCTAAAACCTTCTCGAGAAAGCTCCTTAGGGTCAGCTTTCAGGTGTGCTAACAGTAGTCACAGTTGAAACAGTGATGTGGAAACAATGGAGTCACCATAGTGGAGTCTCCAGGTGCACAGTAGAAATATTTAAGGGCTTTGATGTCTGATGCACCTTCAGAATCAGAGGCTCAATGTCATTCTGCCCAGGGAAAATCTTCAACTTCGTCCCCGGCAATGGCGCCAGAAATGTTGGCATAGGAAGTCACTCCTGGATTGCAACAGGGGCAGAGCCTGACACCCATCAGTTTAATGTCACGATTTGTTTATAAAGGGATGACTGAATGGAGATAAAGACTCGAGGAGATATCACTCTAACTCAGGGACTAAGTCTAGCATGTATGGTACAAAGGACTTCTTGATCTAACTTCAGCCAGTGGGTTGATTAAAAGATGAGCAGGTGGAAGACTTAGTAAGAAAGGTGAGCAAACAAATTTAGGCAACAGGCTTCCAGTAGTTTGCAGAGGAAAGACTCTGAATGCAAGATCCTCTGGTTCAGGGTCTCAAGAAACTGAAAGGGGACTTGACTGGACCCTCCAATTCCAAGTCACTCAGCGCTGGGGAAATCACAAGAACTGATTAGAAACAACGTAACTTTTACAGTGATCCAACCTACATCATCCTATAACAGCTACAACTCGACTGGATCCTCCAATTCTGAGCTGTTCTAACATAGTATAACAAAGACGTAAAAGAAGCTAGCATTCATAAGGCAAGAAGTCTCAAAAGTCCATACATGACCAGAGTATCAGTGCTTCATTAAAACTGTACAACCGGGAGCTCTGCTCAACCATCGATGCTTACAAAAATGGCGAAAACACCTACATATACTCAAAACAAAACACAGCAGTGAAAATGAGATACTGCATTAATAACATTGTGTCTGCATTTCTTCTGATAGTCTGCACATGCAGACTGGATGATCGTGCGCCTATGACAGACGCCATCTTAACTGCACATGGCTCTAGCAAGGGGATTAGCTGAGCCATTAAGTGTCGAGCTAGTGTGTTCAGACTTCCTTCAGCTATTCGAGGACTTGGGCATGGCTTCTCTGGAAAAATGGGCACACAGTACCCCCTTGAGTAGACCGCTTGCGAGACCCTCCATACCTTGCAATTTATGATTGAGGTGAGGCCTCAACCACCCTCTCTTTTCTTCATTCATTCCTGGCAACTACCGGGAATTAAATCACGTCGAATCGGCATCTGAAGAATGCATTCCCCCCTCTCTTGAATCTTAATTCGACGCCTCTAGCTTCCCTGTACAGCCCCTTCTGCTCCCTAGAGTGACCACGGGCTATGACCCTTCACCTATCTACCAGAGTGTTGTCGGCGCTTCGGGGTTCGCGGGTGAGAAAGGAACAGGACCTTTCTCCTTCAAAATTGCGATGGGCGGAATGTCGGGAGGGCCTAACAGTTGCCACGCATTCCCCACGAGATGAACAATTGAGATGCTTTTTGGCGCTTTGGGACCTGAGTGGAAAAATGATAAACAATAGTGCCCCTCTTCCAGTCTTGTTCTTTTACGACCAAGTGCCAAAACCACAGGCCCGATTCTGGGCGCTATTGGCATTTCGGGGTTCAAGGTTTTGAGAAGTGAAGGGACGAGGAGCGCTTACCCCTCGAACTCTCGAATGTCGACGTGAAACGGATGTGTGTCGCATGTCCTTCAGACGAACAACCTAGATAGTATTCGTTATTGTAAAGAGGGCTGCCCCATTTACAGGCTCGCTTGACGTGACCTAGTGCTAAGACTGCGAGCTCAGCTCGAAAGGTGCTTCGGAACTTCGTTGATCGGAAATTTCAAAAGAAATGAACTAACACCACCTTGTCTCCCGAAACACTGATCTCTGATAGGCCGACTGGCTTCCACCTGTCCCGATTGAATCAGATGATCCAGATTTACTTTGAACCATTGGCACTGCCCTTCATGCTAAATCCCAGGAAACTTGACAGCCCTGAAAACCCGATGACCGTCGATTAACTCTGTAGGCTGGATCTCGACTGTCGACAGGAAAACTTTGCTCGCTCTCTTGACTTGCAACCGGAAAGTTGGGTCCTTTTGCTGCTGTACCTGGGTGTTTCGTGTGCAACCTATAGCCCTGGGTGCTCTCAATCCTGGGACAAGAATTATCGCTAACAGAGACTAACCCACCAGGATACTGAACAGGTCTGCTGGCAGAGGGTACCGGTCTATCGTATGTCTAGGAAAACCCATCAGGGTACTGAACATGCCTATTGGTAATGGGGCATTCTGCCTGGGGAAGGGATGTCTCTCACTAATTATCACAACTACCCCATCGGAGTACTAAACAGGCTTGCTGGCAGTGGGTTCTGGTTGCTAAATGTCTCATCTATACTTGTCTGATTGAAAAATCCATTTTTGTCATTTAAAAGATGAACACTGCAAGCAAAGCTCATTGTTAACATTTATGAGATACAACTCCATATTACTAAAAAAATATAATTGTTACAAGCAAATGTCCATTTGAGAATTACCCTAAGTCAACCTTACTATTCTGACATCTAAAGCCTACATTACCTAAGAAGGAAACTTCTTAAGAGTGGAGCCCTAACTAGGGAGTCTAATCTACTTATATTGTGAAATTTATCCATAACATCTAATGATAGTAAATATATGAAGCAAGTTAGGTTGGATCTGTTCTTCTGGAAAAAATATAAAAACCTCCTTGTTTTCACTGTTGAATGCTACCCTTCTTAATAAGTCATCATAAGAAAGGCAATTTCAATTTTTTAGGCATGTGATCATATGCTAGGTGATAAATGTACTTTTGGAATTTGATTTGGTTTCCTTTCTCTTCTCATTTTTTTCCATTATGATACAGAGTGTTGGATATTCTTGCATAAGGATATGCAACATCCTTGGCATGGGGGAGGGTCAAAGAGCTCCTTCAGAACTCTTTTTCAGACTCACATCTCATCTTCAGAAATTAGCATGATCACCCTACAACCCTGTAGAACCAGACACAAAAGAAGATAAGTACAGAATAAAGAAGTTTCATGAAGTAAAGGAAATTCCAGTACTAAGCTTCCAAAAAACTCCAGCCTAAAAATATGAACTCTGACAATATGTAAGATTCAAATACAAAGGCAGTCGCATATGCTATGGGTATTGATCATACAAGCGTAAAATCAAAGGTAACATGGTATTATTTATTTTCCTTTGCTTATAAAACTACAATAGGTATGAAAATGTATACTAGACCTTATGACCTTAGTATTAAAACCATGCACATGTCCCTCATACCCATATGCCTAACCTTAATCAATCCTCTCATCACATAAGTGCTCGAAAATGATTGAGGGAAAAATCACATCAAAAGTATATGAAGCATGTTAAGTAATGATGGGCCACGAACGTGCTTCATCCTTAAGAAAATCATGAACTTATATTATTTCATGAGCCATGATTCAAACATCAAATTCACCACTCAGAGGTCCAATCACCTATTATGCTTTGATACCCAACGTTCCATCCCCATCATAACGCTAAATGGGCAGAAATTAAATGACTAATCTGGGTGGCGAAGCCATCTAGATGAGCCTCATCTTGTCTTAATTCCCCTTTGTGGCATCCTTACTTAAACTCATTGTTCGAATTAGCAATGTCATCACCATATCTTTTGTTGTTACCAACCCTTCTCCAGTTCCGATCTCACCTCTCCCTACGATCTCTGGTACCAAACCCTTACCCTCATCAGCTAACTAAATCCTTGCGCTACAGCCCAATTCTTTTCTCACAATTTATAACAATGGTTGTAAGTAGACATGGACCGGTCTTCCAAATTTATAGAGAGACTGAGGAGTTCCAACTATGTAGAGAGAATTATGTTAGATCGGGATGGATGCCATTTTTGGAGAAATTCACAGGCTGGCATGAGAAGGTATCTCATGCATTTATTCAGGGTTACGATGGAGATATTGTGCATATAGGTAATCTGCAGCTAACAATCAATGAAGCAACTTTAAGGGAGGTCACAGGATTACCTAACAGAGGAGCCAAGTATTTTAAAGGATCAGGAATCAACAAGTAAATGTGCCAACAATTTTTGAAAGAAGACCATCAGCACCCTGATTGGAAAAAGGGGATCCCTAGGAACTATATCAAGGAAGAGTATCATCCAATGCTTGCTAGTCTTCAAAGATTCCTCACTTGTGAGGGAAGGTATGTTGTAACCTTCATATATCATCTTAGGCTTCTATTACACTTTGAAGGAGGCCCTAAAATTGATTTCCCATATTTTTTATGAATGAGTTTGAACAAAATGGTAAGAGGTGTCAAATCCCTATCCAAAACTAAGAAGACTAGCATTTACCATCAAGGTCTTATTAAGATGTTAGTTTTACATGAAATCAGGAAGCAAAGGATTAGTTGGAAAATCCTTATCACTCAACACCTTCCCACAGAAAAAAAACCTATGGAGGAAGCCCAACATGCTCCAAAGAAAAATAAGGAACCTCAAAAGAAAAAGGGCAAGAAAGATAAGGCAACTCCATCATCATCCAGAACAGTGAACCAAAACGAAAAAGCTAGTAAACAAGCAAGGCCCTCTTCCACAGTCAATAAGACTTTTAAAAGTCAAGAATCAAAAGGTAAAACCAAATTATTAGAGGATACTTCAACAATAGCACTTGAGGAGAAGGGTCATACGACAAAAACAGTAAGGAAAGGGAAGAATAGCTTAGAAAATAAAAGTGAACAGTCTATAGAACAATCCCCTGTAACCATTCCACAAATAGAAAAGAAGAAAAGGAAGCCTGTGAGCACCCCTGATCCAATACCTCCTTGTAAAAGAACCACAAGGAGCATGAAAAAGAAAGGAAAAGCGGTTGACAATCCTCATACACAGGAAGATCCAATTGATCTTACCTGCCCTTCGGAACTTTTATCAGTCCAGAATGACATCCCTAGTTTGACCGAGGAACAAGTCACTATTAATTTATGTGGGATGAGGGAGGAAGTGGAGGAAAGAGAATACATCCAGCCAGTAACAATGGATTCAACAAGGACCTTAACAAAAGAACAGATGAAGAAAAATATTGGGGAACTGCAAAACAAAACCAGGAACTCAAACAAGAAGTGAAGGAATGCCAACTATTGGACAGGTATATCAAAAAGGAAAATGAGCAATTGAAAGCAACCAGCAAGCAACTTCAAGATGACCATGAAGAGACTTATAATAATCTCAAGAAGGTACTAAGACTCTTACAATACATTAGGGTCATAAAAAGGGAGCTGAAAGAAGAAGCCTCAGCCATCAACATCATTGATCCACAGAAGTAAAGAATGTAGTCTCAAGTTTTGAAAAAATTTGGGTTTGTTTTCAGTTGAATGAGGACATGCAATGGTTTTGGCATGGGGGAATGTTGACCCTCTAAATTAACATCCCCACTACCCTATTATACTCTTCATATATACCTTTTTGGATTACCTAAGCTTGGATAAATGACAAAAGACACTACCATTAGCCATTGATGAGGTCATAAGGTAAAGTATAATTAATTCATGCATTTTTGTGGTTTATTAAGCAAGGAGACTAAATGTTTCATGTACTAATGTTTCAATTTTCCATGTATGACCTTTGACCTCTAGATGAGTCCAGCCTTTTTGTACCAACTCATCCATCTGGTACCAAGCACACCTTCCATCAGATCTGGCACCAAATCTCACCTGTCGTGATCCGGTACCAACGGCCGCAGACTGTCGTGATCCGGTACCAACCACTTGTGCACTATTCAGATCTGGTACCATTTATCGAATCTCACCTGTCACGATCTGGTATCGATATAGGAAGCAGAGTATACCAAGTTTAGCTCCATAATCATACTATAGACAATTGATGGATGTTTGTTGAATCATCAAAGCTTTAGCAAGGTTATGATAAGCTTGTTTTCCTATTGATTCATCCTCATACACTTCGTGTCATGAGGATGAAGCTTAAAATATGTAACCAAATATATTTTGTCTGATTTGCAAAAGATTTCACCTCCTTGTGTTTCACGACTAAGACTATTTAAATAGTCATGGAAAGGATGGTGGAGGTAACAGAGAGTTAGCATAACATATAGTTGAAGTAGTGTTACATATTGTAGAACACATTCTAAATTGAAGTTTTAATAGAAGGATGTCAATTATTTCCAGGTCTTGACCATTTATGAATGAATGTGAGTTGAGTTGTTAGCATAGTTTAATCTTATGTTTTGAAATCTAAGTAAGAGGAATGTGTGGATTGAAAGAAAGATTATTGTAGACTCCAGTCGTTGACCTGTCGAAGCGGCAAGGGCCCACCACCCAACAAAGGTCAGCATCCTTATATATTAGTGATAGTAGTTGATTTCAATAGTATAGATGTTAGATTATCTTAATCTTAATTATTTCAGATGATAGCAGTATAGTTCAGTCTAGGCTTCGATTGCTTAGAGATATTTTGCATACGCTCTGTTTCTATTTTTATGAAGTTGATTTTGTTTCATGGACATAAATGTTGGTAGCAATAGTCAGACATATTTGAAGGCGAGCTAGTGAAGTTTACAACAGCACATTGTGAACCACAACATACTCAGTATATTGACTATTGAACTACCCATGCTATGTCTTGATGATTGATGTGTGATTTCCCTTTCAGAAGTGTGATTGCATAGTTAGTTTTTTGGGTCAGATAATAGAGTTGATCTATCAAAATAACTCCATCTCATACTTGCATGTATCATAATGGAGTAGATAGCCTCTCTGTGAAAGAAAACCAAAGTGTGTTTTGATTTGCTAGTTTGTTTTCCCAACATTCTTAATCTATAATAGTTCTATACTCATGACATTAGAATTACCTTTCTTACTGGTGTCTTGTAACTCTGTTGATTATGAATCCCAAATTGATAATTAATGAGTGCATTATACTAAACATATAAGTAGCACAACACCTCACATGACTCTGAACACTATACACCGGTTTCGTCCTTTGATGAAGTTTAGCATGGATCGGAATTTCATTTATATTACAGCGCACGTCGATGAACATAAGAAACAGATTCAATCCTACTACAAGATGATGGAGGAGGACCCGGGGGAGATTACTAAGGAATGGTCCGCTAACCTCCTTATCCCCACCAACCCCGTAGAGATATCCGACATCAACAGCCCAGAAACTGCGCAGGATACACCCGGACCTAGCAGGACAAAGAATACCGAAGAGGTCCAAGGATTAGACAGTGCATCCGTGAATACTGCTTCCATATCTCCAGAACAAGGAGGTGATGGAAAAGAGTCAGATGAAAAAGAAGTCAAATAGAAGAAAGGAGACGAGGTTGATCCCCTGAAGAAGAGGAAGGGTTCGCCTCTGAAACCTTCTTCCCAGAAAAAATTGAAAGCCTCCATGACCAAGATGCAGACTATCCTCACCTTTGACGACTTCAACTTCCTCATAGCATCCCTGGACGATGCTTCGCTGGAAATAGTAGAAAAACAAGAGGCCAAGAAGGAAGCAATGTATGATAGGATTGAAATCGAACTCCAAGGGGTACAGTAGACACTACAATCTAGCCGCGTAGTCTCCATTGTGCCTCTGCCATTGGGAACACCATAGTTGGGAGACGAGCCAACCCAACTCCACCGATTAGCTGATACAATTGAAGATCGCCTTCGATGAGCATGAGAGGAAATAGAATAAGCCACCCATGATTTGATGCAAGTACAAGGAGTACTTGTAGAATAGCATCGAGCTGCAGAACAGGAAAATATTTCCCTCCAAGCAAAGTTCAATGAAGAAAAATCACAGATACGACAATGAAAAGAAGAGTTGCTCGTCGAGCAACTCAAAGTAAAGGAAGTGGCCAAAAAATCACTTCACTCTGTTAAATTCGTATAAATAAAGGTAGAAGATCGAGTTACACAGCAAGTAGAGCAGCTTGAAGAAGTGATCTAGCAGCTACAACAACGCATCATAGACTTAGAACTACACGTAGTGCCCAAGACCCCACAAGATGTGAAGGACCAAAGAGAAGCAACTGCCAGGAGTGTAGTTGAGATAATAAAGGCCCTTGCTATGGAATACAAGTAGATGAGTGATCGTAGTGCCCTGACATATGAGCGACTCGCTGAGAGTCCAGAATTAAGAGCACTGGAGACGTAGCTTCAAGAGGCAAAGTATCAAGCTGAAATGATACAGGCACAGTTGAATCTCTCGTCAGTTGTGGAAATAATGAAGAGATATCAAGAGAAACACACTGCTCAGAAGTAGATTCACGCTATTCAGAGCAGTGTTATGGAAGTAACTCAGAGAATCCAACCTATGCAAGATAAGGCCTACCAATTGTTCAAAGAAGTTGAAGGCCGAGGAGCAGAACTAGAGCAGGTTGTTAATGCAGTTGAACAGTGCCTGGAACAACCTATGAACAATGAAGTCATCCAAGAGTTTGTTGAACAAGAGGTCGTAGCACAGCAACAAGTCGAAGCAGCTCGAGCCAAGCTCAAGGCTATTGAAGGAGAAGTTCCTACATCAGAATGACTCGGGACGAGTCACAAGTGAGTGTAGGGGGCCTGTTGGCCCTCAACCAAGTTTTGAGAGATCCTTGGTAAAGTTTGATCATTTTGGACTTCGACAGCCTGTTGAAGGCGGAGTGCAAGACGAAGTAGAGATCGCGGTATCTCAGCCCCTTTTTGGGTCCTTTTTGGGATTTTGGAATATGTAACGGGTATGAGAATGTCGGCCAATGGGTTTACCCATGCTTAGGTCTATTTTGTAATATATAAATAGATGTCTAGACGATGTAAGAAAAGGGAGGAAAGAGGCATCTATGTGATGTTGTGCTAAGTGCAAGTGTGGCTTGTAAATGATTTGAGCATACTGTGAGAGACTTGCAGAGCTAAGTGCAAGTGGTTGTAATAGACTGTGAAGGGCTTTGTGTTGTAACGCAAGGAAGGAGGATCTAGCGAGGTGCGCAGATCTCCTGTCATGTGCAGAGTAAGGTTTTTGTGGCTCTGTGCATGTATCTGATTGGAGAAGATAATAAAGAAGAAGAGTTGGTGGACATATCCCCAGGGTGGGGGAGAACCACATATATGTTGTGTTTCTCTTCTTTGTGCGATGTGTTGGTGTACTTATGTGTTATCTGCTAAGTGCTTGACATAGATAGATAGATAGATATGTTTATACTTTGTGCGTATGATGAATCTGGATGCTATATCTGACCTCTGTGAACTTTCTTAGCGCTTGAATCTACTATATTTGATCTAATTCCTTATGCTAAGTGCTTAGATACATTAGATCTGGGTGAATGTTGCGACGCTTTGTTTTATCTGCGGAGTATATATTGGTTAGATATTGATGAAGGTTTACTGTTGAATGCTCTGTTAAATACTAGAATCACATATCTGTGTCCCAGCTAAGGTTGCATACATTTGAGTCCTGCAACCACCCATTCCTCTACCTCGAGTGAGACTTCACCTGCTTCGCAGGTGTTGCTGAAAGGGTCGATATTTAGGGTTTTGTTGGTGCGTTGTTGTAGCATTGAACCCTGGGTCTGCCTTTGTGCCAACAACTTTTGTCTTGGAACCAATTCCCAAGTGTCATTTTTCTCTATTTGATCCAATTATTCATCCATGGCCTTATTCCAAAATTCATCCTTGTTGGCATCTTCAAAACAGGTTGGTTCAATCGTAGATGTGAGTGCTAGGTGTGTTTTTTTCTGGTGAATGCATTCTTCTTCTAGTCTCAACTCATGCATCTGTGTTTCCGATAATATGATCTGAAGGATGATTCTTTTGTACTCGTTTTCTAGGTTTCTTTGGAGGCACTTGCTGAACTTTCTCTTCTCCTTTTGTCGGATCCTCTTCATCTTCTCCTTCTTTTTCATCTTTTGTTTCTTCTTCGTAAATTTGTTCCATTGATTCATTTTCTTCTTCCTTAAATTATTGTCTACATGTTTCATCAATTGTTACGTTGATTCTTTCCACAACTTTGTTCAATCTTAGGTTGTAACACTTGTATGTTTTCCTTGTACTTGAGTAGTCAACAAGTACTCCTTTTTCCACACAAGAGTCAAACTTTCCCATTCTACCATCTTCTCTTTTGATGTAGCATTTTCTTCCAAAAACTTTAAAGTGCTTCACATTTGTTGGTCTTCCTTTCCATAGCTCATAGGGAGTTTTTTCAGTGTTGTTTATGAGCATTACTTTGTTTTGAATGTGAACTGTTGTATGCACTCCCTATGTCCAAAAAATATCTATCAATTTGGAATCCATTAGCATTGTTCGAGCCATTTCCTGTACTGTCTTGTTCTTTCTTTAAACAGCTCCATTTTATTGAGGTGTCTTAGCAACGGAGAATTTCCTTTTTATTCCATGACTGTTGCAGTAGTTCATAAATTCCTTTGAAGTGAACTCTCCTCCATTATCATATCTCAAGAATTTGATTTTTGAATCCATTTCATTTTCAACCATTTCCTTGTAGATCTTGAAGTTTTCAAAATCTTCTGACTTATTCTTGAGAAAGAAAATTGTAGTCATTCTTGTATAATCATAACTAATATCATAAAGTATTTATCACCTTTTAAAACCTTTGTTGCATTTGGTCCAACTAAATAAATATGCACAATTTCCAGTGGTCTTGTCATTGAATATTCCTTTGATTTGAACCTCATCTTTGTTTTCTTTCCTTGTTGACAATGCTTGCATAAAATGTTGGTTGATTTCATGATCTGAGAAATTTCTTTGACTTCTTCTCTTTTGTGGACTTTGACAAGGTTATCAAAATGTATGTGACCCATTCTTTTGTGCCATATCCAACTTTCATCTTCCTTTCCTAGACAACACTTTTCATTTCCAATTTCACTTAACACATATATGTTGCTTGAAGTTCTCACATCTATAGCAATCAATTTTCCTGAACCTTATTTTCTTATATCGCACTCTTCTGAATCAAAAGTAACGTTATGACCTTGGTCACACATTTGAATCACACTTAGAAGATTATGTTTCATATCTTCTACTAGTAGAACATTTTTTGTCTTTGTATTTTTATTCCCAATTCTGGCTGTGCCTTTTCCAATGATTTTAGTCAAATCATCATTTCCGAAGGAGACTGATCCATCTCTTTTCTTTCTTAATGTAAGAAACTTGTCTCTATCACATGTCATGTGTTTTGAATAGCCACTGTCAACATACCAACCATGTTTCTTCTGCTTAGATTGTAGAGTGAGTGTGCATTCTTCATTGTTGTATTGATTCTACTTTCTTATCCATGTGCTTTTCTGAGGTTCATGTCTGTGATTGATGTTGTTTTGTTGTGGTTCTCTAGGATGGATTGTCATTCTGCAATATTTGGCCATGAGTCCAAATTTGTTACACTTGTAGCATTCAACTTCAGTGCTCAATGATTCAAACATGTTGTAACTTCTTCTCTGTGTTTCACTAGGCCTTCTTGGATAACCCTTTTGTGTATGACTTTCAAATTTGTTTATGTTCATGTTGTTAGCTCTGCAATTTAAAGCTTTATGTCCAAAATTATTACATGCATAACATAAGCAAAAAAATATAGTTTGATACCTGGAAGTTGAATATCTTCTGAAAGGAGGTTCTCTTATGAATCATTGTTTTTCCTCAGACCTATCTATTTCTGTCAGTTGTTGATTTTGAAATATGAACCTTCTCGGTGGAGGAGTGTCCCTATAATTTTCTCTATAGACCTTCCTATCCCCTTTGATTGTTTCTGCATAGCTTTTTGGATATGTTTCTTGTTCTTTTGTTTTGGAGATTTATCCCTTTTATATCTAATTGTATCCAATTCTAGACTTGTCATGATTAGTCCTTTGACTGCTGATAATGTCATTCAAAACTTTTGAGTTGTTCTGCATATTTTTCATTTGAAGATCCTTTCTTAATGTGACAATTTTTGCTTCCAAGTTTTCAATGATCTTGTCTCTTCCTTCTAGTTGTTCCTTGAGTGCTTCTTCAATTCTTTTATCTTCTTCAATTTGAACCTTCAAATTTGTGATCATTTGTTCTAATTCCTGAGTGTCTTCTTTCTTGTCTAGTTCCACTTGTAGCTTGTTGTTTTTCCTCTTTTCTCTTCTAATAACTTCTATGGCACACATCAATTCCTCTTGGTAGTGAACTTCTGCCTCTTTAATTTCTTCTTTGGATTCTTCATATTCTACTTCGGAGTCTTCTACTGCCATGAATAGAACACTTTATGTCTCACTGTCACTGACTTCATCTTTATCTGATGATGAGATGTATTCTTTGGTGCATAAGCATTTCTTGAAAAAATTCTTTGTGGTTTTCTTGCCTTTATATGTTTATTTTCTTTTTGAGTCACCTTCATCATTTCTCTTTTTCTTATGAGGACATTTTTTAGAAAAATCACCAATACCATCACAATTAAAAAAAATTAAAGGAAGCTTACCTCTATACCTACCATCAGTTCCCTTATTCAGTCTTCTGAAAAAGTTGGCCATTTATTCATCAACTTTTGAGACATCACTATTGTTGCTATGTTCTTTTTCTTGTTTCTTTCCCTTTTTCTTTGATCTTTTGGATTCTTTGAAGGCTGCTTCTTTTACATCTGGATTTTCCTGTTCAGTTCTCATTTCATATGTTGTGAAGATTCCATGTAGTTCGTCCATGATTATTGATTTTAGATCTTCTCTTTCTTCTAGTGTTGATATCTTAGGGTCAAATATCATAGGAAGACATCTTAGTACTTTTTGAACAATTATCAATTCTTTGATTTCTTATCCCAATCCCATGATTGCATTTATTGTTTCATTGACTCATAAGAAAAAACCTACAATATTCTCATGTTCCTTCATTTTTAGTTGTTTGAACTGACCTCTGTAAGTTTGAAGCTTTGTTTCTTTGACTTTTGAATCTCCGTCATAAATATTTAAAATTTTGTCCCAAATCTCTTTAGCGGATTTACAATGTGCAACTTTGGTGAATATTGTTTCACCAAGACCATTCAGAAGTGCATTTGTGGCTTCAGAATTATTCTGACCGAGTTTCACTGCTTTGTCATTTGTTGGTGGAATTGTTGGTATCGTGTATCCATCTACAATTGATTGCCAAATTTCAAATCCATGTTCCTATATATATGTCTTCATCCTTATGCTCCAAAATGCATACTTATGTCCATCAAACTGTGGTATTCCATTTTTATACAAGTTGTTTCTCTCCATGATCTACCTTTCAGTGGTTAATCTGATTTCTGAAGGAACCTCCTCTGATACCAATTTTTGTATTATTGAGGGGGGGGGGGAATCACTAATAGAGAGATTGAATCATTTTTAACCATATAATTCAAGTGAAATATCAATGTAGCATTATCATCCAATAATTGTAGAGTAAATAAGCAATGAACAAATGAAAAATCACACACATACACAGTACACCAGTGTTTTACGTGGAAACCCAAAGCGGGAGAAAACCACGGAATGAATTTTCTTATATTTCTTGAAGAATTATATTCATTGGAAGCACCAACTTCCTTTGTTTTCCAGTTGCAACTGGAAGGAGGCTCCAACCCCCTATTTTTCCAGGCTACAACCTGAGGGAAGATCCAACTCCCCAATTCTCTGGATACAACCAGAAGGAGGCTACAACCCCCTATGTTTTTCGGCTACAACCGGAAGGTGGCTACAACCACCTGTCCTTGCCCCATGTAATGCCCCATATTTTGACCTTAGGTAGTTAGAACATTGTTGTTTAACCAATCTTGATAGTTCAAAGTTTAGCATTTGTTTGGAGTCAGTTAGACTTTGTTAGACATTGAGATGTGTACCTCTAGGCCTATTTGTATGTT
>ML812132.1:32153-59579 GCA_009831015.1 Picea engelmannii
AAAACTATATAAAATCCTTATAAATTTGAATATTTTTACAAAAATATCGCCAAACATTTATAGTTGGCATATGAAGGATTAGTAAGATTTGCCAAGGTTTCTACATTTTAAAACAAATTTCCATCCTTAAAATCATCCCTGGTTCCACATACCATCAGAAATGGCATGACAAGCACTATCCATCTAGGATAGTTTCACTAACAAATTCACTGACCTTCATCTCATCATTCCACAATTAAGCATGGGTTCTCTAACCATACTTCTAGGATAACTCAATCCGCAAATCGTCTTCCCGTGAGGGCTTTCACCATAAGGGGACCACTTTGAAGTTCATCCATTTGTATTTTTTATCAACCATGACAAGACAATAATGAGTCATCTTTACATCAAACAAACTTGGGTCCATTACCCAAGCCTTTGTGCTACCGGACTTTGTTCAAGGGTTGACATCAATGAAAACCAACCTTAATCAACAATATATATATAGTCTATTTTTAAGGTCACGACCAAGCCAAACACCAACTTGGTGTATGAGACCTCCTTGTTTTTGGAAAAAGGGACCACCTCCATGCAATGATTTTATTGATAAAATCTATGGAGGTATATATACCCTACCCCCTTCTAGATTTGAACATGTGACCTCCCATTGATTCCAAAACTATGAGGTTTCAATACCAACATCTCAACCTCCAGTGACGTTAGGTGGGAAGAGGTGAAAATTCCACCCTAATTTCAAATCCCCGAAAAAAAATCACATTAGACCCTAAATCTAAGATTCTAAGCATGAAATTACATTTATAATTTTCTACATATTTGATTTTATATGTTTTGAGACTTTATAATTTTTATATTTTCTTTTTGTATAATATATAAGTTAAACAAAATGTTAGTGAAAAATTAAAAGTAAAGTGCTAAAATAAAATAATTTAATGAAAAGTAAGTAAACTAAAAGATTAGTTAGTGTTTATGAGAGAATACCCAAGTGAAATCAACATAAAGAAATGAATTTTTATTGCATTTTATTTTAAATATTGCAATTAGTACTAGGTTAAATTAATGAGCAAAAAAAAAGAAATGGTTAAAATTAATTTAAAGAAATTAAGTAAATAATTTTTTTTACTTTTAATGTTTTAAAGAAATGATATAGTAAAATAAATGAAATGGATCTTTTTCATTTTCTTTTAAATATTATAATTAGTGAAAAGTGAAACTATAAATAAAAGAAAGAAAAAGGTTATGTGCAAGGAAATTATTTTAAAGAAATAAAATAGCATTGTTTTGGTATTTTGCATTTTTCAATATTGTAGTAAAAGGAAAATGAAAAAAGTAAACCAGAAAAATGAAAGAAATAATTACAGAGCTGAAAATTCGATCTTTTATTTATTTGAAACTCCATACACTTTCTTATATTTTTTTATGCTTACAAATCCCTGCAAGAATTTGGACCAATTTTGTCTCTAACTATTCTAGATGGAAATTATCAACATACAATAGAATAGTCAAGCACGAAAAGAAGATAAAAGAAAAAACTAAGTCGAACATTGAATAAACAATGACAGTGAAGCACAAGGAAACAATTTGTATACAGTAAAACTCATTAGTGCTTATGTAACTCAGACTTTTAACAGAACAACCTTAGCAAATAAACTTGTTACCTCATGGACACCATTAAAACTCATCCTTTCTTTGTTCCTTCTGCCACTTTGCAAGACGCCCCTACTATCAACAACTCATCAAATCTGTGAATCAAAATGAATGAAGGATGAATGATTTAAAAGAATGAACCTCACTCATTTCTTTTCATACCTCTCATATAATTTTTCGTCCCCCAACTAGTTGTTTGCTACTAACTTTATATCTTTAGATGAGTAGTTTCAGTGGTTAGGGTCATTAAAATATGAATAAAATAGGCTACAACAACCTGGGTTATCTTTATTTAATAAAATAAAATGTATTCTCTTATCTACGCGTCAATTTTCTTTTGTTGTCCTTATTTCTCAAATGTAATTGGGTTTTGTCTATGAACTATACTAGCACAATCGCTAGCTCGTAGCTGGTGAATGCCGAAAGGAATCAACTGGTCTTATTCCTTCCTAGTAAAAATCCACCATGTAATTAAAAAAAAACCTAATTGAAACAGTAAAAACACCAGGCCTAGGAAAATCCACGGCTTAGTAAATAATCGACGCTGTGAAAACTACGCAGCAATGTAGTAAATAATTTGATCCATCATTATTAAGTTAATTTTAGTAATGAATCTCACTAATGACTAACGGCCATGTTTTGACATGCGAGGAAGACAATCTATAAAATCTTGACCTTCAATTTGTTGTGACAACAAAGAATATTCTAAACAAATTAAATCATGTCCATAGAAACCCTCTTTATAATTAAAAGATGATTAAATCTTGCGATTGCCAATAGGTATACCCTTTTGGTGTAATTATTCAGATGTTGGGGGTATGTCCAGCATTGCTCCATCTTGAATTTGATCCCATCCTATCAATCGCCAATGTTTTCCTACTCACATGTTGAGTGCCATATTTTCACCTTTACTTGTGCATGTTGGAGAAGTAAGTTGGAGCTTGGGTAGGTCATTCTTTACAACAAGAACCCGTTGAAATTGAGCAAATATTAAGCATCAAAACTTCTCCCTTGGCCAACTTTGAAACTTTTCCCTGTATTTGTGTATCCTTTGTCCTGACTCCAAGGAGGTGACTGTTGGCCCTTGACCAAGTTTTGGGAGATTCTTCGTCATATTGACCTATTTTGGGACTTTGATAGCCTGTCGAAGGAGGAGCGCAAGACGAAGCGGAGATCAAGGGATCTCGGCCCACTTTTGGGTCCTTTTTAGGTTTTTGGGATTATGTAACGGGATGGGGATGTCGGCCCATGGGTTTACCCATGCTTAGGCCTATTTTGTAATGTATAAATAGAATTCTAGGCAATGTAAGAAGTAGTTGAATAGGCATCTATGCGATGTATGCTAAGTGCAAGTAGGGTTCTGTAAGTACTTTGTGCATAACTGTGAGAGACTTGCAGAGTTAAGTGCAAGTGGTTGTAACAGATGGTGGAAGGCTTTGTGATCTAACGTAAGGAAGAAGGATCTAGGGAGTTGTGCAGATCTTCTATCCTGTGTGAAGTAGGGTTTTGATGGCTCTATGCTTGTAACCGATTGACTGAAGATAATAAAGAAGAAGAGTTGGTGGGTGTAGCCCCAGGGTGGGGGTGAACCATGGAAACATTGTGTTGTCTTGCTTTGTTCTTGTCTTAATATGTGTATGCCTTCTTATGCTCAGTGCTTTGAGATGATTAGATAGATCTACTTATGCTAGTGCTAATGATGTATAAGAATTTTAGATTTTATCTATATGAATGTGTTGAGTGCTTGATCTGCTAGATCTGACCTATCTATTGATGCTAAGTGTTTAAGTATGTTATATCAGTGTGAATGTTGTGAAGCCCTGTTTTATCAGCGAAGTGATTATTAATTGTATATTGAGGAATTGACGGTGTTAAGTCCTTTATTAAGTAGCAAAATCACAGATCTGTGTCCCAGCTAAGGTTGCAGACACCTGAGTCCTACAATCACCCCTGCCTCTACCTCGGGTGAGACTTCATCTGATTCACAGGTGTTTCCGAAAGGGCCAGTAGTTAGGGATTTGTTGGTGCATTGTTGTAGCGTTGAACCTTGGGTCTGCCCCTATGCCAACAAATGGTTCTGTTGCCAGGACTGAAACTGTGATTTTTGGGAACTAAGGAAGAAGAATCTTGTGCAAATATTCGACCTAAATCTGAGAAAGCTTCGAATGTAGATCTGTTGCTCTAGTGCGCAGTATTCTACTTAGTTTGGAAAGATTTTTTCTAAGGAAAAGAAGTCTGATCTGAAGAAAAGAGGTAAGATCTAGAAGCTTTGTGCCCTAAGAAAGGTAAAAGTGGGAATCCTTAATTAAAAAGAGGTAAGACCTATAAACTCTGTGCTCTGATAAAGGTAATAATAGTTAAAAGTTTTAGATCTGGAAGCTTTGTGCTCTGTAGAAGTAAGATAAGTGGAATTTTTT
This sequence comes from Picea engelmannii, assembly GCA_009831015.1. Lineage (NCBI taxonomy): Eukaryota > Viridiplantae > Streptophyta > Pinopsida > Pinales > Pinaceae > Picea > Picea engelmannii. Next base: position 36,215 of record ML812132.1, read on the forward strand.
GTTTCTAGAGTATGGATCTAGGTATGTTTAACAGAGTCTGACCTAGTTTGAAAACTAGGGTATTAATAGATGAAAGAAGATTTGATATGAGTAGATCTGATAAGAATAGTGAAAGATATGTTATACCTATGCACAGAAAGAATGTTTGGACTAACAAATGGATGCGGGATCCTAGAAAGAATTTATTGCAGGTTAGCTCCTATGATCCTAGTGTGCAGTATAGGATAAGTTGGGGATCATTTAAAAGAAAGAGAGGATTAACCCTCTATTATGGCTATAGAAAAATGGGGCATATTGCTAAGGCATGCCCTGGGAGAATACCTGGTTGTCTTTGTTGCAAAGATATGAACCATGAAGTGTTGGATTTCCCTAGAATAATTGCTAAGCTTGAAAATATGAACATAAGACAAGAAAACCCTAAGGCAGATCCAGAAACTAAGGCTATAGCAAAACCCCATAAAGAATAAGAGAAGGCATTTCTACAAATGAAAGAAACTTTGGATGACCATAGACATGTTAGATTATCATAGATATTTAACGAAAAGGAATGCCTCGAAGCAAGAATAGGAGACTTCGACATTGACTATGTTCTAGATGAGGAAACATGGGTGAATATCATGATGGAGAGAACTTGGGAAGCTATAGGAAGGCCTGCTATGATTCCTTCATTAGGAGGAATAGGGTTATTCAGAGGAAAACTGGTAAACATGTGTGGGAGGCTCACTCAGATATCTATGAATGCAAAGGGAACTTCGACAGAAGAAGATTTTGAGATTATTCAATTTATTGAGGACATCACCTGATTTACCATGTTACTAGGGAAACCTTGGATTGAAAGAGATCAAGCCAGATGAAAAGAAGAAGAAGAATTTTTGGAGTAGAAGAGACAAGAGTTAAAATATTTCATGACTAGAAGGATCACATACTTGATTGAAGAACAGGAGAATAGGTCGAAGTTATTTAACACTAGAGGCCCAGATGTCGAAGCTACAAAAACATTAGAGGACTCACAGAAGACTGAAGTAATTATCCCAGACAAAGAAGAAGTATCACCCTCAAATATTAGGAAAGAATTTCAACAATGCGAAGTAACTATGTTAAAAGAAGATAAGAATCAGAATGGAAAAAGGAATACTGAGACGAAGCTCATTGGAAGGAAGGCTACAAATCTAAGTAAGAAGAGGGCTAAGTTTGAAAATTTATAGAAGGTTCCAGAGGGAACTTTGCAGACAGAAAATTTGCAGAATTGGAGCTTCGCTAGGATATCAGAACAACAACACATGGCACTTCACCATGGCGAGGCAATATAGCCATTGGGACTGATATATCCATTCGCCTGCCGCTCCAAACGGGTCTGAAAGAAGTTATAGATCAACACCAGACTGTTGGACTGTGCCATAACAGACAGAACAAGAGTTAATGAGGCTTCATACCCGTTACAAGAAAACCATTGTTGAGTTGCCTATTTATCCCATCGTGCCATGCACGGAGAACACTTTTGCTAACTAGTAATTTGAGCCTGCAAACCAAGTGAATTGTATACAATGATCATTGCCCTCTTGCAGTTTATTCTAGTGCAGTATCTGATTTAATTGTGAACCCTATATTATTAATCCTGAGCGCGTATGTCTGACGAGCTCACCGCAGCTGAAGAATTAGTAACAGAAGTACTCCTCGACTTGATGACTGAAAGAGTCATGTCAGAGAGAGGATTGTCTATCGGTCTAAAAACATTATCGACGAGAGGATTGTCGACCTCTCCATCCACTGCTCGAACTGGACCATCATGGCCCGTAGATGAAAATTGAACTAAACACAGAGATGACCTCGCAAATTCTAAGTTGATTCCAAGAATATTTCCCACCTACCTACCACCTCTAAGCGGTGCAATAAATTGAGACAGTGTGCCCAGAGACTTTGAGTATGAATTGGTCATTGCATACCTCCCAAAGGGGATATGTGCAGTTTGCACAGATCAAGAAAAGATAGTAGCATTGAAGTTTAGGGACTTCAACCTCAGTGACAAGAAGTTCTACAGCATGCTCGCCCCACATAAGTACCTGACCAGGACAAAAGGAAATAATTCAAAGATCGTCCCTCAATCATGGGCCCATAACCTCACGCATTCCACACTACTCAACGTCATGAAGATTCCTCACTTTGGAAGGCACCAATAAGTGAATGCATGCATCAATTTTTTGTTGTCCTGTTACCATGGCAAATACTTGGGGTTAAACCTTCATATCACAGTGGATCTGACATTGATCAATCGGATCACAGGGATAAGTATGCAAGGCCCTGACCCATGGGATTTTTATCCCAGAAAAACCATGGATCGCGCTCTAGCTCAAAGGATAAAAGACACCTATGGCGATGTCGAGAAAGGCACGTGAGGCTACAAGGTAGCTTCTATACAAAGCAGTGCAATGCACCTAGCCTATCAATTGATCGCGGGAAAGTTTGTCCGCAAGAACCAACCCACCCAAGTTACTGGCTTTGTAGTCGACCTTGCAGGGAAGTGCACGGAGGACCTACAAATGAATTGGTGAAGTACCTCATGAACCATTTGGAACTGGACTGCAGGGAAGCGCAAGATCAAGGATATGAGTTCCACTTCAGTTGGCTTCTAATCCTGATTGCTTTCATCGCATGGGAGATGTCGGAAGGTGCAACCTTCCCGAACATCGATACCTTTGAACCTATGGCCATGAAGTTTAGTACATTGTGGTATTCCAGTGACATGAACAAGCAATGGCAGTCAAATTTCATATTCCACACATATTACAATCAGCTAAAGTTAGCTATCCAATCTGACCCTCGCATAATGCCCAATACTCTTCACAGGTTTCGGCCTTTAATGAAATTCATTGCAGACCACCATTTCATTTATATTACAGCGTGCGCTGACGAGCACAAGAAGCAACTTCAATCTTACTACAAGCTGAAAGAGGAGGACTTAGAAGAAATCACCAAGGAATGGTTGGTGGACCTCCTCTTTCTAGCCAACCCTACGGAGATGTCTGATTTAGACAGCCCAGAAACTACGTCGGATACACCTGGACCTAGCAAGATAAAGAAGACTGAAGAGGTCCATGATTTAGACAGCGCATCCATGAAGATCGCTTCCATATCAACAGATAAAGAAGGATATGGTGGAGAGATAGATGGTGTAGAAGTTGAACAAAAGAAAGGAGAGGTTACATCACCTAGAGACGAGGAGGACCCCTTGAAGAAAAGGAAGTTTTCCTCTTCGAAACCTTCTTCTAGGAAGAAATCAAAAGAATCTATGACCAAAATGCAGACCATCCTCACCTCTGACGACTTCGATTTCATCATAGCAGCATTGAACGATGCTTCACTGGAGATAGTAGAGAAGAAAGAAGCTAAGCAGGAGGAGGTGTTCCATCGGATTAAGGACAAGCTCCAAGGAGTTCAACAAGCACTACAATCCAGCCGCGCAGTCTCCATTGAACCTCTGTTAGCAGGAACACCAGAACTGGGAGATGAGCTAGCTCAACTCCACCACATCATTGATATAGTTGAAGCTCGCCTTCGACGAGCTCAGGAAGAAACAGCGCAAGCTACCTAGGCCTTGGCACAAGTACAGGAAGACCTTGTAGAACAATGTAGTACTACAGAATGGGAAAATATTGCTTCGCAAGTGAAGTGGGATGAAGAAAAATAACAACTGTAAAAAATCAAGGAATAGTTGTTCACAGAGCAACTCGAAGTAAAGGAAATGGTTCACAGATCACTTTGCTCTGTGACAGTCGTAGAAGTAAAGACCGAAGAACGAGTTCCATAATAGGTGTCACAACTTGAAGAAGTAATCCAGTAACTCCAGCAGCGCATAGCAGACTTGGAGATCCGCACTATGCCCGAGACCCCTCAAGATGTAAGAGACCAAAGGGAAGCAACTGTCCATAGCGCAGTTGAAAGACTAAAATCTCTTGCCTTGGAATGCAAGAAGTTGAGTAACCGTAGCACCCAAACATATGAAAACCTCACCGAGAATCCAGAGTTACAGGCATTAGAGTCACAGCTCAAGGAAGCAAAGAAGCATGCAGACACACTATAGGCGCAGCTGAAGGCCTTGTCAACTATGGAAAGAATGAAGCAGTCTCAGGAGAAATGCACTACCCAACAGCAGATCCATACAATTCAAAGTAGAGTGATGGAAGTTACTCAATGGCTTCAACCAGTGAAAGATAAGGCATGCCAATTATTCACAGAGGTTGAAATCCGAGGAGCAGAGCTAGAACAAGTTGTCATCACAACAGAACAATGCCTAGATGGATTCATGAACGATGCAGTGATCCAGGAGTTCACCGAGCAAGAGGTCATCGCACAGAAGCAGGTCGAAGCAGCTTAAGCCAAGCTCAAAGCCTTCGAAGCAGAATTGATCAGAGCAGAGTGACTTGGGACGAGTCACAGGTGAGTGTTGGGGGATTGTTGTCCCTTGACCAAGTTTTGGGAGATTCTTGGTCATATTGACCTATTTTGGGACTTTGACAGCCTGTCGAAGGAGGAGTGCAAGACGAAGCGGAGATCAAGGGGTCTCAGCCCACTTTTTGGTCCTTTTTGGGTTTTGGGGATTATGTAATGGGATGGGGATGTTGGCCCATGGGTTTACCCATGCTTAGGCCTATTTTGTAATGTATAAATAGAAGTCTAGGCAATGTAAGAAGTAGTTGAATAGGCATCTATGTGATGTATGCTAAGTGCAAGTAGGGTTATGTAAGTACTTTGTGCATAACTGTGAGAGACTTGCAGAGCTAAGTGCAAGTAGTTGTAACAGATCGTGGAAGGGTTTGTGTTGTAACGTAAGGAAGAAGGATCTAGCGAGCTGCGTATATCTTTTGTCCTATGCGAAGTAGGGTTTTGATGGCTTTGTTCTTGTAACCAATTGACTGAAGATAATAAAGAAGAAGAGTTGGTGGATGTAGCCCCAGGGTGGGGGTGAACCACGTAAACATTATGTTGTCTTGCTTTGTGCTTGTATTAATATGTTTATGCCTTCTTCTGCTAAGTGCTTTGAGATGATTAGATAGATCTTTTTATGCTAGTGCTAATGATGTATAATAATGTTAGATCTGATCTATATGAATGCATTGAGTGCTTGACCTACTAGATCTGACCTATCTATTGATGCTAAGTGCTTAAGTACGTTATATCAGTGTGAATGTTGTGAAGCCTTATTTTATCAGTGAAGTGATTATTAATCGTATATTGAGGAACTGACAGTGCTAAGTGCTTTATTAAGTAGTAAAATCACATATCTGTGTCCCAACTAAGGCTGCAGAGACCTGATTCTTGCAACCACCCCTACCTCTACCTCGGGTGAGACTTCATCTACTTCGCAGGTGTTTCTGAAAGGTTCGGTAGTTATGGATTTGTTGGTGCATTGTTGTAGCATTGAACCCTGGGTCTGCCCCTGTGCCAACAACGACGAAGGAGAAAAAAAAAATCTCAACTTCAACAAACACATCTGGTAGATCTCCAATTTCTCCAAGGAAATTCCCCACAAGCCTATCAACACATGTCAGTGTGGGATCTATTGTGGTGCCCACACCAATATCACCTCCAGGAACAACAAACTGCAACTCATTTTTCTCAGCATAAAGAAAAATAATTCTCGAAAAGATGGGTGTACACTTGATGTTTCCACTCTCATATTTGACAATAATACTAGGACAAACTTCAATTCTTTGATTCAACTTAAACACACCCTCAATATACTTCCAACCACAACACCTCATTTTATTTCATCAACTTCAACATTGAACTTATTTACATCAAAACATTTGATTACTATCATATTGTGTGGATGAACAAAATTACGCTCTGGAATGGGAATCTTATTTATTATGTATTCACAGACAATGTCAATGTTTTATTTCAGTTGTGCAGATATTGGTTCTATAGGTTCTGCATCAACAATGGTACATGTTAACAAATTATTATTTTCTTATTAACAAAAATATCAAATCGCTCATAATAAACCTGACGTACTTGAAGAATCACCTTTAGAAGAACACCGCTATACAAGGATAATAATTTTACCTAAATTTCAATGGAAAGAGAAGAGAACAAACCTGGACTTCAACATTCAATGTCGATCCCACATGAAGACTTTCACTCCAACACTCTTTTTTGTTTTGTTTGAGCACTAGAGTGAAAAAAAACAAGCGGCTTAGTTTTCTTGTTAGGCCAACAAGACAATACATAAATGAGTTAGTTGATTAGTGGTTCAATTAAAGGGAAAACAAGAAAGTAAATAACAAGAAAATATAAACTAAACTAAGCATATATCAACTGAAATGGATGCATGAAAGAGACACAAGAAATAGCTACCAATAGGTTTGATCTTCGAATTGATAACACCTAGGAGAAGTATGGGAACTTATGAGTCCCCTCTTCCTCCTTGAGAGGGATCTTGAATACCCCAAATACAAATCTCTCTTCTTCTAATAATGGAAAATGGAAACATGATGGTGAAGATTTGATTGTCAAAATTCTCAAGAGGAGAGAAGTAAAACACTTGCTATGGATGCTCAAGAGGCTCTAAGAGAATGATGGCTTCTCCAAAACCAAATGGATAGCATAACAATACTCAATATTCTTCTCCTTGTTTTCATATCTTGGTTATGTATTTATAGTACCAATGCAAGTTTTTTCATAACTTGTTTTTAGTGTGAATGGGATCCCTTTGAAGGTATATCCCATCCTTTTAGTAGCCCCAATGCTAGATTTCGGGCCGATTTTGAGGTCTTATCATGGTACACTTCGATATGGAATTTATTGAGGCCTGATCAATTTAATTAATGATTCATTTTGCATAAACACAAGTTCTTGTGGAGACAACCACGTAGACCTTGCATTTTGTGCATTCAACGTTGTGTTAGCTCATACAAATGTCCATAAGTAGGATTTGGGGAGACTGTGTTTAAATTCAATGACTATTTGCATAGTTTTGCTTACTGAATAGGTTCTTTAAATGATTGAGGTATGATGACTAATATGTTGTGTTGGTATTGTCTTCAACTATTTCTTGTATTTTTGTGAGAAATTTTTCGGTTATAATAGATGCCCCCTGATGTGTGAGATTAGGAGCATACATATAGCCAAAACACATCATTGTTTCTTTTGGTTGTGATGTCATTGTGTAGCAGAGTGAGAGACTTTGTATTGAATAACTTTGAGAGCGATCTGTTAGAGGAAAAGGGGACTAATATGTGGACCAAGTAGTCTTTGAAGAGAAAATTTGTGTACAAATGAGGCAGGTATGCCACATGCTCATGTCATGAAACCAAAATAGTACTAGTGTAACTGAAATCTATTGATGAAGTGGGTATCTACATCACCCTCAAGGGAATCAATAATGACAGATGAATATTCTATGCAATGAAATGAATGAATCGATGAATAAATAACTCAAGGCATTGATGGCATGTCAAATTCAGAGGTCTTCATCTTCTACTGAAAACTATAATGGTCGCATAGTAAGACCTTTTATAGCAAGATTTGGCTCACCCTATGCAAACTTGCACAGAGGGCCTTTTTACATTTCCCTATGCAGACTTGAAGTCCCTTTTTGCAAATCCCAGAGATAAAAACATTATTTTTCCACATATACGTGCCCTACCTATAGTACACCATGTGTATACACAGGTTGCACCACTACAGCCCTCATACATCAGGATTTGTGCCCAAAATTAAAAAATGGTGTCAAGTTTCCATGTCACGTCACGAGATCTATGATCCTTAGCCTTCCATATACTGGAAACATTTTGACTCGACCCTTCAGTTCCACTTGAAGGATACAAATGGGAAAAATCCTAGCTATGGAAAAGAGGAGAAGAATTCAACTTTGAGGGAAAATTTACTATGGAGAAATTATTCATTTCATATTGAGTCTGCATCCCTTTTTCCTTTAAGTTTGAACACATTTTTCATCCCCCAAGATCTTCCCTAATTGTTTGAGAACCTCATTGTCTCTCTTATATGATCTTTCCTTTGGTGGAGGATTGAAGTGGTGGAGGCCCAGCTAGAAGGAACTTAGTTTTTCGGTTTTGAACTATGTCGACACTGAAGTTTGTAATTCAGTCACTTTTGTTGATTACATTTTAATAGAAATACTCTTTTCCTGTCCAATGAATATCTTGCAAATACTTGAATTGTTATTCCATGGGTGTATTTTTTATGAATGTTGATGGATTATTCTATTGAATGTGATAACATTATATATTATCACCATATGCTTGTGTCTCTTGGTTTTTGAGGACTAGTTGTAGGTGTATTGTTTTTGGTCAAGTGCTCAACGGTGGACTTCATCGAATGTCTGGAAGAAGTAGGCCTTTTATATTGTCTTGCTAGAATATTTGTTTATATAGAATACTTGAGATTAGAGTTGATTTCTATAGTCATTTCCGTCTGTTGTAGTTTACCCCTAGCCATAGAGAGATTTTCCTCGTAAAAGAATTGGCAACCATACTGGGGATAGAATCTTCTTTTTTGGGGTTTGGAGTGTTTTTCTCCTTAGATTTTTCTCATTTATATTGAGTTTCTTGTCGTATGATTGATTGGTATCCTCTATTCACTCTGAATCTAAGTTTCTTATCCTTCTTCTTAGCCTGGTTATGTTTTGACACATATACGCGGGTTTTTTCCTGACAATCGCGTACATACACGTGTTGTCCTTATGCAAGTTGTGTATATACATGCTTTCTCCTTGAATAGTCATGTACATCATCCTTTGTTTCTTGGTTGTTGGGTTTGATGGTTGTTGGGTAGGTTTTGATGATGGATGAGTCTTCTTAGGTCTCTGTTATGACTGTTAAGTGTTTGTGGAATGACAGGAAACCTTTCTTTGGTTTATTTTTTGGGCGGTTCCTTTCTCATCATCCTTTTCATTTGATTGTCCTTACATCTTGGTGTTATAATGGGAAAACCCCCTATGGACTACACCAAGGTTCTAAAGTTCAGGTAGAGCTAATCGTCTAAATTCTCCTACTTTTAACAAATATCACGACATTCCCCCACATTCATACATAAAAAAAAAAGTACAGGGATCCAGTAAGCTTACCTTAAACACTACGTCCGGTGTTGATCCCTTTGTGCTCAGTTGTTTCTCAACTGCAGATCTCCTCCCAAGGCCAACCTGCATTCACCAAAATAAAAACAAGAAACTACAAGCATGCATTATATATATGGATTAGTGGGTTAGATATCATAACCAAAATATAAATAAATCATAAAGATTGAAGACATCATTTGGTGGGACGGAAAAAGTATTTCTTTATATTAATCTCACAAAGTCGATTACAATATGAGACCGGTAACTACTCCTTGAACTTGGTCATGGGATCTTCTTCACCATGCACCAACTGATTCCATGTATTCTTCTCCTCTTCAGTTCTCTCTAGGGAGATGGCAAGGATGTGCAATGGAGGAAAAAGGATTTATGGCTCAAACTCACAATGTGGTTGCAAAATATTCGGGAAAAGGGGGAATACTGAAATGGGCAGAGTTTATTTTCTCTCATGCTTCTTTTTGAAAAGGGATCCCAACCCCTTCTTTTATAGGCCAAAAAGATAGTTATTCGGTTGGGTGACTAGCTATGGGCGGTCAAATGGTTAGGTAACTACCCGAAAACCCATATCCCTTTGCAATTTTTAGTTTTCGCGTTTTTTGTGAGTATACACGGGCTGTAATGGTGCAGAAACTATGTGTACGTGGGCAGTAGTGGTGCAAGACGTGTACATCTTCAAAAAAAATGGTTTTTTAGAAGATTTGTTCAATGATGGCTTGGCAAAAATAGCAAGTAAGATGGTCTGATGCCAGGTATGCATGTTTGGTGCAATTTAGGGTTATAACACTTGGGTTGGGTGTTTTTCTCCTTGATATCCTACTTGGTTTGTCTTTGTTTACACACAATAGAGTTTTTCTATCAAGTTGTTGTTCAGTCCTTGCATTTTCATTCTCTTATATTGAAAATACAAAAATATTAGGCATTTTACATTGTTGGCATTTTGATCTTTTGAGTCCTTATCATTGATCTTAGTACATGTAAAGAAAGATTGCATTTTTATTTAGAATTGCATAACTAAATTGAGAATTGCATTTTGAAAAGCATATCATTTATTGAAAATTGAAGTTACGACCTTGCATTGTATTCATATTCATTTATTTTACTTGTTGAGTCATAACATCACTAGTTTCATGACCGTACCTTTTTTAGTAAGCAAGGCCACTAAAAGTAACACTATAATTTAAAATTAATTAGTAACAATTTTATTTTTCTAGGGTGCACAAACTAGCTTAGGATTTAGATCCTTGGAATAGGATTTTGTGAGTAAACTTCTCCAAGGCTATTAAATCAACATATGTGCCTGACTAAGGGAGTGGAGAAATCCATTGTATAATCGGTAATATCATGAGGCTTCACTTAAACTAGAGTTAAGCACGACTTCACATGAGGTTAGTTGAAGGGATATCCCCTAGATACCTTCTTAGCGTCAGATATATTTTTGGGGATCTTGCTAGTACCCTTACCTCTATGAGAGGCGGTGCTTTCAAGGTTTTGGGCTTTGTTACCCTTCCCATACAGTGGACCTGACTTACGACTGTTCACTTATGCATCGGTTATATCATGGTTTCTTAGTTTCTTGACTTAGGTACCACATAGATTACTTGCAAGGGTTATTCTACAGGTACCCTGGGTTAGATAAGGCTCAGACATCACACAAAATTTATGTAGGATTTTCTCTCTGAGGGGATCTGACCGACTGGTTGTTAATCCCACGAGGGACCTTATAACTAATTTTGATACCTCTGATATTTAGCAGAGGAGTCTCATGCTCCTCTTGGGTGAGGCATACCTACTTTAGGGAGGGAGGCCCCTTTCAACCACTTTATCCTATTTGTGTGCATATTGGTCGTTTGATTATTTTTTGGTTTGCTCTTTGATTAATAGTTGGCCTTAGGATTTGTTTTGTATATCTTGAGTCTTGAGTCATCGTGGAGCTAGACCAGCTTCCCTGCAGGTCTCGCTGTTTGTTACAGTTACCACCACATTTTGAGTCTTTTCCTTCTAAAAGGCGTAAAGTTATCAAACGTGGTACACACACCTCCACTTATCAGACTTGTGATCATACAAGGATGAGTATTGAAGCGAGTCAACAATATATTAGGAGTCCTTCCAATCCCATACCTACTATAGTTAGAAATACCCTTCGACGCCTTCAACCAAAATGGTTGTAGTGTCGGAGGTGCCTATCCTCACCTATGCCCATCCTATAGTGAATACTCAACCTATAGGCACAAACCCTTTTGTGTATATTTATCACTCACCAAGTTATAATGATCAGTCCATCCCTATGTCATCTAGTCCTATTCGTACCAGCCATTGGGACATGAGTTTTCAAACTCCATCCTAGTGGTTGGTATGAATACTAGCATTGGAATTGGGGGAACAGCTCCTCCACATACTCCATTCTCGTTTGTTGGCATTCATGTCCCTCAAATGAATCATGTTATTGGAGGAATTTATTCTCTTAATCTTGGTTCTAATCCTTGTTGACAATAAAAATCGCAACGAGGATTTTGCCTGCAAAGTATTGCAAAAGCCTATTATTATAAGCTAACGATATATGTAATACAAGTAGGTGGGACCACCTTGTATTTTGGAGGATCAGATCTGGTTCTTATTTGATCTTTATGTTGTTGTTCGACATTGCTTACAGGTTTGAGCATGATTTAGGTTCAAATGTTGTTTCTATTCACAACAAATGAGTGATGGATAATTCATGCTATGTGTGGGTTTCTTTACTCTAAATTCTCAATTCCATGTCACGAGTGCTTATGTGAACTGTTGTTTCTATGCTAATTGTGCCATGATCTATTACATATTATACCTGCACAAAACATATGTTAGTCATGGAGAAGGATAAAACAAATATGAAAATAAATTAAAGGAAGAAATTAAACTATGCTACTATTCTACTATGCTACACTACATGCATTGAAATTAAAGGATTGTTGTTAAGTCCTAGCTAACAGGGTGAGTGGCTATAATATTTATTGAGTTATATGGAAACACATGTGATATGAATTATGGTGTGGTTGGAAATGGTTAATGTGACATAGGGTGGCGCATTTGGCAAGTAATGGATGTTGGTTTAGATGCATGGATTAATTGATGGATTAATGAAATGGTTGGTTGGCGTGTACTAAGTGATTGACTGAGTAAAGGATGAAAGCGACGTGCATTTACTGCACGTCACTCCATACCTCTCCCACTCATCATCACCCTAGCTTGGCTATTGTTCAGTTGTGTTTCATTGTGGTTAAGCTTTGATTTTCAGGCAAAGGAAGAACTGGTCGGCCAAGATCGTGTTTTTAAGGCTTTTTGGTTACAGGTATGTCTTTTTCTCCATCCATGAACCCTCTCTGGTTATGAAATATATATTGGCTTGATGATGTGTGGGTTTGTGTTGTTCTTGAGACTGGAAACTATGTAGACTTGTGATATTTATCTGGAATGGTTGGTTGTGTGTATTCACTATAAATCGAAGGATTTGATAGTTGAAGTCACGATTTCATTGATAATTTTGTGTCGTAGAATCCATGAAGGCTCTTTGTTGTCTTATGGGTTTTGCTTGGAGGGTTTCATTCAGTCTATATGTGCTAGATGTCTCCACATAGTTCTTGTAAACATACCCTTTTTTATTTGGTGGTTGTGTTTGATTTTGAACCACCGTGGGTCACTGCTATCATTTCACCTGGGTATGGACTCGTTTATTCTATTGGTTTCTGCACAGTTGGTTGCAGTAGATATTATGCCAAGACACTTGCTTTAGGGTTGGTTGTTATTTCATGGCTCTATTTTATATCAGCATTATTTGGGTTGATTGGGAAAACCATGAGGGTTATACCCTACGTTTTCTCGGTGTTATTATGGATCAATATGAAGCCTTTGCTCCTCTGTTCATAGTCTATCCTATCTCGTGAATTGTCACCATGTCTGTGAAGTTATTGGTGATATGGCATGTGTGTCCACCATATGGTCTCAAAATTTTCTCACCCGTTGTTGGTGGAAGACTCCAGCCTCTTTGTGTTGGCCAACAGAGCGAACCCTTGATTACTCAAATCCCATTTTGATTATTCAAATCTCATTTTTAATATTGGGACTAGTTATATCCTATCGGGTATATTATTGATTGTTATGAGTTGATGGGGTATCATCAACAGCGATTGATTTTTGGCTCATTTTTGTTGATAATGTTGACAGTAGTTTTGTTTATTGGTATTTATTCACTGCATTGTTTATTATAACAGCCAAATCGATAGCTTAGCATGGTTAATTGGTTAATTTGAGAAATTGGATTGGATACACAGTCGTTGTCTCTTGTATTGTAATAATTGGATTGTTAACCCAGCATTAGTTCATAGTTGATTAAGTCATAGCAATGCTTTGTGCGTGATGTGTTGGTATGTGTGGGTTTCCTATAGCATGTTTAAGTTGAATTGACGGTTGTTGTTACTATGTGTTTTAATTGCACGTCACTCCATACCTCTCCCACTCATCGTCACCCTAGCTTGGCTATTGTTCAATTGTGTTTCATTGTGGTTAAGCCCCGATTTTTAGGCAAAGGAAGAACTGCTCGGCCAAGATCGTGTTTTTAAGGCTTTTTGGTTACAGGTATGTCTTTTTCTCCATCCATGAACCCTCTCTGGTTATGAAATAGATATTGGCTTGATGATGTGTGGGTTTGTGTTGTTCTTGAGACTGGAAACTATGTAGACTTGTGATATTTATCTGGAATGGTTGGTTGTGTGTATTCACTATAAATTGAAGGATTTGATAGTTGAAGTCACGATTTCATTGATAATTTTGTGTCGTAGAATCCATGAAGGCTCTTTGTTGTCTTATGGGTTTTGCTTGGAGGGTTTCATTCAGTCTATATGTGCTAGATGTCTCCACGTAGTTCTTGTAAACATACCCTTTTTTATTTGGTGGTTGTGTTTGATTTTGAACCACCGTGGGTCACTGCTATCGTTTCACCTGGGTATGGGATCATTTATTCTATTGGTTTCTGCATAGTTGGTTGCGGTGGATATTATGCCAAGACACTTGCTTTAGGGTTGGTTGTTATTTCATGGCTCTGTTTTATATCAGCATTATTTGGGTTGATTGGGAAAACCACGAGGGTTATACCCTGCGTGTTCTCGGTGTTATTACGGATCAATATGAAGCCTTTGCTCCTTTGTTCATAGTCTCTCCTATCTCGTGAATTGTCACCATGTCTATGAAGTTATTGGTGATATGGCCTGTGTGTCCACCATATGGTCTCAAAATTTTCTCACCCGTTGTTGGTGGAAGACTCCAGCCTCTCTGTGTTGGTCCACAGAGCGAACCCTTGATTACTCAAAGCCCATTTTGATCATTCAAATCTCACTTTTAATATTGGGACTAGTTATATCCTGTTGGGTATATTATTGATTGTTATGAGTTGATGGGGTATCGTCAACAGTGATTGATTTTTGGCTCATTTTTGTTGATAACGTTGACAGTAGTTTTGTTTATTGGTATTTATTCATTGCATTGTTTATTATAATAGCCAAATCGATAGCTTAGCATGGTTAATTGGTTAATTTGAGAAATTGGATTGGATACACAGTCGTTGTCTCTTATATTGTAATAATTGGATTGTTAACCCAGCATTAGTTCATAGTTGATTAAGTCATAGCAATGCTTTGTGCGTGATGTGTTGGTATGTGTGGGTTTCCTATAGCATGTTTAATTTGAATTGATGGTTGTTGTTACTATGTGTTTTAATTGCCAATCGGGAGTATTTGGTTTACATTTCAATTGATTTTTTGTCGTCTGTGAGCAATAACCATGTTATTTTTCCCCTCATTTTAACATTTTTCACTCAATACAAACCCCTCACATATCCCAATTGAACAATTGAAAAATTCGTATGGATTGGATTTCATGAGTTTGATATGTTACTAAGACAAAATGTATTTCATATTTTAAAAGAGTTTTCATGTATGGTTGTTAAAGATATTATTTTCTAATCAATCATGCATACAGGAATGATGTTTTTCAGCCGAGATAGCCATGGTAGAGGTAATCAAGGAAGAAGTAATTGGAATAGGAGCCAGAGAAGGCCAAGATTCTCCGTTCATTTTGATGTTGACTCGCAAGAGTTAGGCCAGCTATTTCAGGATGGATTTTTCAATTGGATTGGGCAAGGAATGGTCCAACCTAGGCCTAAAGGGTCTCCCTTCCAATATCCACAAGCCCCTGGTATTCATGTGCCCCCTCATGTCTCATTGCAACCCGAGGTTCCCAAAAATGATGGATGGAAAGAGATTGTCCACCCGGTAGTCTCCCAACATCATGGCTGGCCCAATTTGGCTTTACCTGCTCCCCCGCCTATCAATCAGATTGTCCAAGTTTCCCATGTCAACTCACCAGTTTTTTCTTCTCATGCTAGTAAAAGGTTGAAAATCGAGGCCCACCATGCCCCTGAAAAAGGAAAATCCATCCCTTCCTCACCCTCCAATGGCTCTGATAAACATGTGTCCTCTCGGATGCATTTGAGGGACAATTGTTCTCATGTGATCAACGAGATTAGGCCTAAAGGCTCAGCACAGCCGAAGGAAAATTCAGAGAGATCAAAAGTTGGTAGCATAAACAAGGGAAAGATCGCATCTCAGAGTGGAAAATATGGATTTTAAGTTTTATTTTATTTATTGTTAATGACAGTTGACTTCATAATTTTTTGACAACATGTTGTTTTTGGATATCTAAGTAATATATTTTTGAAATTAATTTCAAATATCATTGAGATAAATTGTCAACCATGAATGTGATGATGGGAATCACAAGGAGGGATGTTTTTGTTTAATTAACTATTTATGTTATGATTGTTAAGAGCTAAAGGGGAGTCACAAGGGGTCCCACCTACTAGTTATTATTTATTTAAAACCCTTATTATGATTTATTACTTTTCCCCCTAACTAAAACATTGGTTGAGTTTTTAGTTAACTTAACTAATGAAGTAGTTCAACTACTTCAACCAATTATAATTTGCTTAAAGGAAAAAGGAAAGGGAGGAACAGGGAGAATAGAAGGAGAAGCATACTAAGGTTTGATCTTTGAGTTTTTGTTGAGATAGTTCAATTTTCATTCATTCCTTAATTTATCACAAGCCTAATTCTTCTTTATGATAGCAAGGTCTTATTGTAGACAGCAAGATTCAGGGCTGAATTACATCATTCAAACACTTGTTTTTCAAAGGTGTTGATCTATCTTTGATAGTCTGTGTAGACTTGTATGTTTGTGAATTAGTTTTCATGGATGACAAAGGTTATTGTGCAAAATAGATTGGGCAGCAATCTGTGGCAAGATGATTCATCTTTTAGAGTTCAGTTTTTTGTTTTCTATCAGAGGTCCTTTTGTATGTTTCATTGGGGACGTCTAAGTTTGACTTTGGTCCAAAACTTCTTCACGAAATTTTGTAAAGAGAATGACTCTTTGATGAATTGGAATGAAATAAAGGATTGTTTTATGTCTCATATGTCTTGATTATTGACTTGGTGTCTTTACTTATGTCTCTATATTTATTTCAGCATATGTTATGTTCAGAAAAACACATAAATAATGAATTTTTCAACAAGCTTGTAATTATAAAAATCATCCTAAGAACTTGTAATCAATACTTGTGAGTTAGGATATTAATTTTGATGGCTATAAATGTAGGGTGATATTCCCGTCTATTTTTCTTTAGCCAAGAAGAATCTTAAAATTCTTGAGTAAGATTAATTCATATCTTTTCCTCAACAATTTTTGGGCAACTCCACTGGGGAGATCTTCAATATCTCTCTGGTTATTTTTTATGCTTGATTTGCATCAAATACATCTATTTTTTTATTTTGATCCTTTAATTATTTTATTTTTAATGACTGTGCATGTTGTAAGGCATCCCAATATTGAGCCCAGTGTTCAAGATCAGACCAGCATTACTTTGAATTTTTTCAACACCATTTTAGACACTGGCAATACTCGTGTTGAGATTAATCATTAATGGGAAGCAATTGAACAAGATATTAGTGCCCAAGAACGTTGGGAATCTAGACGTAGACAACCTATGAATCAGCAGTAACCTTCTTGTTCCTTAATTTTTGGCCTTACTTTCATGTCCTTAGACTCTCGTGTTTCTAGAAGAAGAAGAGGCTTATCACCTAAAATTAATCCTATTTCTAAAATAGGAAAGAGGAACGTTGTGTTTTCAACCCAACAAAGTGATCTAAGGAGAAATTTGTTTGATTCATTCAATTCATATTTTTATCCCTCACTTATCATCCACAAGATGGCATCTAGTGGTGGCTCTGGTGGCACTGGAATTTTTTCCTCCTCTCAGTATTCATCTTCGTCGGTGATTGGTAGCTTATATAGCCACCATATCCCTATCCAATCTACCACAAATCCCACCAAAATCATTAAAAAGTATGGACTTTTTCAGTTTGAAGAAGATGCCACAACCACATTGTGGCATGTGTCCTCTCCTCTTAACCTAGCACCTGCTACTCATCCACTTCCTAAATTCAAAGAGCATCTCCCTAGGTTTTTGAAAAATAACATTGTCACTAAAAATGAACACCTGGTGACATTTTCTAATGCTTGTCATAACATAGGGGCTAATGAAAATGATACTTGTTTGCGCTTATTCATCAATTCCTGGGAAGGAAAGGTTGTGGCCGATTTCTTTGAAATTCCTCCTAAGATTATGTCTACTTGGGAGGAGTTAATATATTGGTTTAAATCCACTTATGGGCAATCTAAAATCCTAGCTGAGAAGTTACAGGAATACAATAACATCGCCTATAAGGATGGTGATACCATCAAGTTCTTCAACTTGTGTTTCACTAAGTTATACAATCAAATCCTTGAACTTATTTGACCTCAAAACCAAGCCGCTTGCATGCATTACCTTCCCCCTATCATCATAGGATTGAGGAAAAATCCATTGATAATCTCAATTCTGATCTGCATACTTGTTTAGAGTATGAAGAATAGCTTGAAAGAATAGGTCTTCCCCAGGGAGAATCGGTTAAACAAACAGACATGTTTGCCTTCTTACAGCTAGTACAAGATATGAATAATCGTATGATATCATATGAGCGAAAAGGAACTGTCTCCCCTCTCACCCCTGGAGCTTCATCCTCTTCCACACCCCCCTTTAGGAATCCAATTGAAAATAATTTTTAGCCTAAAGCTATCTTGCCCCAAAGTTGTTGTAACTTTTGTGAGGAACACCATGAGGAAGCCACATGTGAGGTAAGGAAGAGTGCCAGAGATAATATCTTTGGTAAAAGACAAAAAACTACAACTGTTTTCCTAGAATTTGCATAGCCAAAGGATGTTGTGATCATCAATACTAGGAACAAATCCTACGTTCCCAAAGGTGAATATGATCCTCTCTACAATTCTTCTATCCCAAGCTCATCTTCACCAACTGCTACGGTTTAGGTTCCTAAGGTTCTTGACATTCAAGAAACAACTCCCCCTCTCCCCTCTTCCAAATACAATATTATGAATCAATTGATCAGCATCAAAGAAGATGCCACCCTTTTGGACATGGTTGTCGTCCCTGAAAAATAGAGGCATCTTAAAAAAATCATGGAAGGAAAATCTTTCGTTGTAGCCAACCTCTCTTAAGAGGTGAATGAAGAGGATTAATATGTAAATAAAGTAGGTGTACATAAATTTAGATACCCTGTAAAAAATGCCCCTTTTTATATTTCTGTAAAAATTATGGATAAAATCGCCCATTGTTGCCTCATTGATGGCGGTTCGGGTCCAAGTGGGATGTCAAAGATTGTTATGGAAGAGCTAGGCTTGTCTTGTACCAATGAAAATGCCAGAATCATGCTCTCCTATAATAGTATACAACAAATGACCATAGGTGAGATTAAATATGTGACCTTAGTTCTATGTGCACACCCTGAAATAACAACAACCCTTAGTATTCAGTTAATCGATATGCCAGTAAGCAATTACTCAATCATCTTGGGAAGAGATTGGAAAGCTTTACAGGTGGATACCTCTCACTTGACGGGACACATTTATCCATTTCTCGGAATGGTAAAACAGTATAGTCCTTAGAGAGGGTAGGATTTCACCTTACATAGAGAGTGTCCCATGGCCTAATGTAAACTATATCGAAGAGGACCCAGGAGTGTATTCCATCTTTGTTGAGGAGGATAGCATTCCCTTGGAACAAATCGATTTGGATAATGGTATGTAGCACATGCACTTTGATGGCTCGTGCTCAAATGAAGAAAATAGAGTTGGCATTGTTTTGATTTCTCCTGTAGGAAAAATCCATAACCTTTCTTATAGGTTGGATTTTGCTTGCACGAACAATGCCACCGAATTCTAAGTGTTATTACTAGGCATTGAAAATGCCTATAATCTCGGTTGTGGTCACCTTTCAGTTTTTAGGGACTCAGATCTTGTTGTGAACCTTATACATAAGATCTACTCCCCTAGAAATAAGTTGATGAAACGATACACCCAAACTATTTGGGCACTTATCTCGAACCTATTATCTTTCAACATCACTCATGTTAAGAGGGAATTGAACTCAGTGGATGATCGATTAGTTGTTTTTGTAGCCTCTCCTACTAGGAAACTTCTACCACATAGACCTGATTGTACTTTTCAATCTCTATACCATCCACATATCCCTGACAATATAGAATCTTGGCAGGTCTTACCTAACGATGACAGCATTTGTTCTTTCATTCAAAATGAACCTTTTAAGCCCAAGGAAATTATATCCATAGAAAATGACAAAATCCCTAAAGTCTTGACTCCCATAGAAAGTTCATTTTCATTGAGTGATGTAGGCAATAAAGAGAAATAGAAAGAAGAGGAGTCAAAAGGGAAGGTGGGTGAAACCATCTCCTTGAACATTGGGACACCTGAAGCTCAAAATAATGTTAAAATAGGTGCCAAATGTTCAAATGAAGAGAAAATGAAGTTTGCCAAGCTACTTGGTGAATTTCATGATGGTTTTGATTAGTCTTATGAGGATCTTCACGGTTTTGATCCTGGTCTTATATAGCATTGCATCCCCATCAAGGAAGGCATAAAACCAGTTAGGCAAAAACAAAGACCTATCAACCCTGCATCGTAAGCAACTATTCGAAAAGGATTGGAAAAAATATTGAAGGTTGATATCATCTTTCTAGCCAAATATTCTAAATGGGTTTCAGATTTGGTTCCTTTCTGGAAATCCATTGATCATGTCATATTTTGCGTTGATTTTCGTGCAGTTAAGTGGGCTATTATGAATTTTTTTTTTCCTCTCCCTAATATAGAAATGATTTTACGGCAAGTCGCAGGGTCACTGATGATGCCCTTACTTGATGTTTTTTCCAGTTACAATAAAATCAAGGTAAAAGAGGAAGATGCTTACAAAACCACCTTTATCACTGATTGGGGTACCATGACTTATGAATGTATGTTTTCTGTCTTACCTGACGAAAGTACCACTTTTAAAATACCTATAAAAATAAATCTTGATGAATTGATCAGTATTCATATATATCTTGATGATCTAATTATATACGTTAAAGGGTTGTTAATTACCTCAGAGTTTCAAGTGTTTTTTCTGGGTCCCTTCAAAATTTCTTTTGTCCTAGATATTAACTCTTACATTCTAAAGAATTTATAAGAGCAATTGTTTTCCTACAGCACTAACGGTTCTCACTTGAAACATTACGTGGGACCAACTTGAAAAGTTCTAACATTGTTTGGATTTTTTGTATATTAGTAGTCTAGCTTTGCTTTCATCTTTCCACTTTTTTTCATTTCCACTTAGAGTAGTTTGATTTTTTTATTTATGTTTTCAACAATTTTCTGTTGCTTTTACAGTTCTGTCTTTTTATTTTCTGTTGTTTTTAATTTTGCAATTTTAATTTTGTTATGGTTTTTATTTCTTTTTCATCTTGTAGTTTATTTTGGTCGAGTTGTTGGATCATTTCTGCCACAATGACACTACTGCAAGATATTGCTAGTCAATAGAAATCAAGCTTACACAATTGTTACGATGTCCCCCTGAAAGCACTTGAATTTGTTATCTTCTTTCACTGTTTTCTTTTAAACAAATTGGCTATCTCCCACTTATGCTTTCCATTTCTTCATCCATTTGAGAAATTAAAAGAGAAAATTCTGGTTAAACAATTATGCACACAGTGATAAACCCCCTCATACTTGACATTTTTCATGAGTTATTCCCAAATTCCCGATCATTCTTCCATTAAATCTGCTCACTCTCCCCTGTTCCATAATCTTCTTGGTTATATCTTCTTGACCTTTTGTTCTTATTCTGCGAAACCATGAGTTCTGAGTTCTAAATCTATTAAAAACAAATTTCCCTGTGGAGTCGCCAGTTTGTTGACGATAAAAATCACAACAAGGATTTTTCCTGCAAAGTATTGCTAAAATCCTATAATTATAAGCTAACGATATGTGTAATAATAGTAGGTGGGACCCCCTTGTAGCTTGGAGTATCAAATCTGGTTCTTATTGATTTTTATGTTGTTGTTCGACATTGCTTACAGGTTTGATCATGATTGAGGTTCAAATGTTGGTTCTATTCGCAATAAATGGGTGATGGATAATTCATGCTATGTATGGGTTTCTTTACTCTAAATTCTCAATTCCATGTCACGAGTGCTTATGTGAA
This sequence comes from Picea engelmannii, assembly GCA_009831015.1. NCBI lineage: Eukaryota > Viridiplantae > Streptophyta > Pinopsida > Pinales > Pinaceae > Picea > Picea engelmannii. The sequence goes on from ML812132.1 coordinate 57,985, forward strand.
CTATTGTTTCTATGCTAATTGCACCATGTTCTATTACATATTACACCTGCACAAAACATATGTTAGTCATGGAGAAGGATAAAAGAAATCTGAAAATAAATCTAAGGAAGAAATTAAACTATGCTACTATGCTACACTACATGCATTGAAATTAAAGGATTGGTGTTCAGTCCTAGCTAACAGGGTGAGTGGCTATAAAATTTATTGAGTTATATGGAAACACATGTGATATGCATTATGGTGCGGTTTGCAATGGTTAATGTCACATAGGGTGGCGCATTTGGAAATTAATGGATGTTGGTTTCGATGCATGGATTAATTGATGGATTAATAAAATGGTTGGTTGTGCATACTAAGTGATTAAATGAGTAAAGGATGGAAGCGACGTGCATTTATTGCACATCACTCCATACCTCTCCCACTTGTCATCACCCTAGTTTGTCTATTGTTCAATTGTGTTTCGTTGTGGTTTAGCTTTGATTTTCAGGCAAACGAAGAACTGCTCGGCCAAGCTCGCGTTTTTAAGGCTTTTTGGTTACAGGTATGTCTTTTTCTCCATCCATGAACCCTCTCTAGTTATGAAATATATATTGGCTTGATGATGTGTGGGTATGTTCTTTTCTTGAGACTGGAAACTATGTAGACTTGTGATATTTCTCTGGAATGGTTGGATGTGTGTATTCTTTGTAAATGGAAGGATTGGATAGTTGAAGTCACGATTTCATTGATAATTTTGTGTGGTAGAAGCCATGAAGGCTATCTGTTGTCTTATGGGTTTTTCTTGGAGGGTTTCATTCGATCTAGACTTGATGGTTGTCTCCACACAGTTCTTGTAAACATACCCATTTGTATTTGGTGGTTGTGTTTGATTTTGAACCACCGTGAGTCACTACTATCGTTTCACCTGGGTATGGGCTCGTTTATGCTATTGGTTTATGCACAGTTAATTGCAGTGGATATTATTCCAAGACTCTTTCTTTAGGGTTGGTTGTTATTTCGTGGCTCTATTTTATATCATCATTATTTGGGTTGATTGGGAAAACCATGAGGGTTATACCCTGCATGTTCTCGGTGTTATTATGGATCAATATGAATCCTTTTCTCCTCTGTTGATAGTCTCTCCTATCTCATGAACTGTCTGTTGATACTGAGAGGGGGGTGAATCAGTATCAAGTACAATTTAAAACCTTTTTAAACTTATACTTAAACCATTCAACTATATCCAATGATCAATGAACAATAGTATAAGAGTTACACCAATACACCATAATACACCATGCACAATATATGAGAAATAATCAATAGTTTATTGTTCAAGGGAAGTAATGACTTCCAAAGGTAGCTACAGCTTCCAAATGTAGAGGGAGGGATAAACCTCCAATAGGAAGATACAATCCTGCAATATCAAGAGAGATTTGAACTCTCCATCCTTTCCCCTTCTTTCCACCCAAGAATATATAAGAGATAATAAAACTTTACATTAAATCATCACCATCAACCAATCATCACATAGAACCTAATAATGCTTCCTGAGACTTCTTCAATTTCTGCAATTCTTCAATTCTTGGAGTACTTTGATCCTATAGATAATATTA
>ML812132.1:63201-83326 GCA_009831015.1 Picea engelmannii
GCCACATACCACTGGAAACAGCATGATGTATACTATCCATTCATGGGTGTTTTATATGCATGTGCATTTTCCTTCATGTCCAAATACCTTTATCAATCTTGCGGTCCAAAACCCATGACTAGGGTTGACATCAATGACAACAACCAATCTTCCAACACTGTCACCCTGTTTATGAAGTTATTGGTGATATGGCCTGTTTCTCCACCATATGGTCTCAAAATTTTCTCACCCGTTGTTGGTTGATGACTCCAGCCTCCCTGTGTTGGTCCAGAGAGCGAACCCTTGATTACTCAAAGCCCATTTTGATTATTCAAAGCCCAGTTTTAATAATGGAACCAGTTATATCCTAACGGGTATATTGTTGATTGTTATGAGTTAATGGGGTATCGTCGATGGTGGTTGATTGTTGGCTCGTCTTTGTTGATAACGTTGACAGTAGTTTTGGTTATTGGTATTTAGTCACTGCATTGTTTATTATAACAGTCAAATTGATAGCTCATCATGGTTAATTGGTTAATTTGAGAAATGGGATTGGATACATAGTCGATGTCTCTTATATTGTAATAATTGGATTGTTAACCCAGAATTATTTTATAGTTGATTAAGTTACAGCGATCCTTCGTGCGTGATGTGTTGGTATGTGTGGGTTTCCTACAGCATGTTTAATATGAATTGATGGTTGTTGTTACTATGTATTTTAATTTCCAATCGTGAGTATTGCAATTTAAAGTCGTGATAGTCATGACTTGGTTGTCCACTGCATCTGGTTATGAATATCATTTGATTACACCATCAGAGATGGGCACGGGTTTTATAATAGTATGATTTCATTGCAATTTGATTATTAAATTGATTATAGGGATGGAATCGAGCACGATTTTTGTTTCTTTGTTTGATTGAGGAAATAATTCATGGACAATGTTTGATGCTTTGATGTTGAACAAAGTGAAAACAAGTGACTGTATGTTCATTGGAATTTTGTTTTAAAATTAAATGAAAGAAATGAAAGGAAACATGATTCTTTATATAGGTTGTTTGGAAAGCATATTATCTTGAGTATGATGGCACTGTGTAATTGAAAGTGTTAAGGATTTAAAAGTGAACAGTGAGCAAGTTTAACACACAAAAATTATTGAATTATACACACACTAATTGTTAATTGATCACAGTAATTGGTTAGTGTTGGTTCGTTGCATTGAATACAGAATGGTTTTATGGATTACTTAATTAATCTTATGAAAAACATCCTCTTTTTTCCCCTATCATTATTTCACTTTCCGCTAATTACAATCCCCTCTACTTCCCATATCCATTACTCACTCCTTGTTCCTAAAATTTAATTACAGTTAAGAGGAGATTTGTATTGTGAAAGTTTAAGATCACAGGGATGGATTACAGTGATATGTTCTTTGGTTTACATTTCAGTTGATTTTTGTTTTCTGTGAGTAGTAACCATGTTCTTTTTCCCCTCATTTTAACATTTTTCGCTCAATACAAACCCCTCGCATATCACATAACCTTTGTTCACCCCCTTCTCATTGACAACAGTTGAACAATTTGTATGGATTGGATTGCATGAGTCTAATATGTTATTGAACCAAAATTTATTTCATATTTTAAAAGAGTTTTCATGTATGGTTGTTAAAGAAATTATTTGCTAATCAGTCATGCATATAGGAATGAGATTTTTCAGCTGAGGTAGCCATGGTAGAGGTAAACGAGGAAGAGGTAATTGGAACAGGGGCTTGAGAGGGCCAAGATTCTCCATTCACTTTGATGTTGACTCGCAAGAGTTAGGCCACCTATTTCAGGCTGGGTTTTTCAATTGGATTGGGAAAGGAATTGTCCAACCTAGGCCTGAAGAGCCTCCCTTCCAAGCTCCAAGAGCCCCTAGTATTCTTGTTCCCCCTTATGTCTCATTTCAACTCGAGGTTCCTGAAAATGATGGATGGAAAGATATTTTCCACCCGGTAATCTCCCAACATCATGGCTGGCCCAATTTGTCTTTACTTGTTCCCCTACCTATCAATCAGATTGTTTAAGATACCCCCATCCACTCACCAGTTCAGTCTTCCCATGCTAGTTAAAGGTTGAAACTCGAGGCCCACCATGTCCCTAACAAAGAAAAATCCATTGTTGACCCTTCCTCACCCTCCAATGGCTCTGATAAATCTGTGTCCTCCCGGATGCATTTTAGGGATGATTGTTCTCATGTGATCAGTGATATTAGGCCTAAAGGCTTAGCACAGCCAAAGACAAATTCATACAGTTCAAAAGGTGACAGTAGCAACAAGGGAAATATTGCATCTCAGAGTGGAAAATATGGGTTTTAAGTTTTATTTTTATTTTTTTTTATGACAGTTGACTTCAGAAGTTTTGGACAGCATGTTTGTTTTTGGATATTTGAGTAATATATTTTTGAAAGTAATTTCAAATATCAATGAGATAAATTGTCAACCATGAATGTGATGATGGGAGTCACAAGGGATTTTTTTGTTTAATTAAATATTTATGTTATGATTGTTAAGGGCTAAAGGGGAGTCACAAGGAGTCTCTCCTACTAGTTATTATTTATTTAAAACCCTTATTATGATTTATTACTTTTCCCCCTAACTAAAAAGTTGGTTGATTTTTTAGTTAACTTAACTAATGAAGTAGTTCAACTACTTCAACCAATTCTAATTTTCTTAAAGGAAAAAGGAAAGGGAGGAACAAGGAGAATAGAAGGAGAAGCATACTAAGGTTTTCTCTTTGAGTTTGTGTTGAGATAGTTCATTTTTCATTCATTCCTTAATTTATCACAAGCCTAATTATTTTTTATGATAACAGGGTCTCATTGTAAACAACAAGATTCAGGGTTGAATTACATCATTCAGACACTTGATTTTCAGAGGTGTTGATCTATCTTTGATAGTTTGTGTAGGCTTGTCTATTTGTGAATTAGTTTTCATGAATGACAAAGGCTATTGTGCAGAGTTGAGTGGGTAGCAAGTTGTGGCAAGATGATCCAGCTTTTAGAGTTCAGTTTTTTATTTTCTGTCAGAGGTCCTTTTGTATGTTTCATCGGGGACGTCTAAGTTTGACTTTGGTCCAAAAATTCTTCACGAAATTTTGTAAAGAGAATGACTCTTTGATGAATGGGAATGAAATAAATGATTTCTTTATGTCTCATCAGTCTTGATTATTGACTTGGTGTCTTTAATTTTGTCTCTATATTTATTTCAGCATGTGTTATGTTCAAAAAAACACATAAATAATGAATGTTTCAGCAAGCTTTTATTTATAAAAACCATCCTAAGCACTTGTAATCAATATTTGTGAGTTAGGATATTAATTTTGATGGCTATAAATGTAGGGTGATATTCCCGTCTATTTTTATATAGCCAAGAAGAATCTGAAAATTCTTGAGTAAGATTAATTCATATATTTTCCTCAACAATTTTGTTGCTTCTGGATGGAGTAACCAACCTGGTGGACAATATATTGCTCATGTTCTATCCTTTATACCCACCTCCTCTGTGTCGATTCTGACCAACATGTTTGGCATGACGAATCCACCTTTATCATTTGGATTCACACCTGGAGGAGGTTAGTTTCACACCTTGGGAAACCCCCAACCCGGAGCCACTCTAGTTGGGGGCAGTTTTTATAATCCTCATCAGAACATTCCTACCGGAATGGTGCCCAACCAACCCCTTTATGAATCAATCTGGAGGAGGATATTATAATACTGGACAAGTCCATGGTTCTTACCGAAACCCTGGATGGGATGTGATTCCCCAACCACAATCTTTCCAGGGAGCTTGGGGCTAGATGTCGCAATCCCATCTCCCTTTTCTAGCCATGTTCAATCTACCAGACTTTTCTAAGTTAATGAATGACCCCGTACGTCATGATATATCATGTCCCTCCATCCCCACAAAGATTCCTTCAGATATTCCAAAATTTGAGGGAAGAACTGGTGAGGATCATGGTGATCACGTTACCACTTTTCACCGTTGGTGCTCTTCGAATTCCCTTAATGACGATTATATTCGGTTAAGATTGTTTCAATGTGCCCTCATGGGGGTTGCCATGAAATGGTATATCGAGCTACCTAGAGGGGAATACGGAACCTTTAATCAGTTGGTTTTAGTCTTCCTCAACCACTACCAATTATCAGTTCGTTACGATGCTCGAATCAAACTTATGTCGAACTTTCGTTAGGATAGAGCCACTCATATCTCGGATCACATATAGAAGTGGCATAGATGAAAGAGGTTTATAAAGGCCTACATAACCCCATACTTCTTGCTATATTGGTTCCTTAAATCTCTCCTCCCTTATATTTCGAAGGATGTTTCTACATCCGGGGTCACTTTTGAGGAAGAAGCGATTTTTAAATCCCAACAATTAGATATTATATATGCTCAGTCTAGGATGTTATATGAGATTCTTCCTGATGCACCAAGGTCAAAATATGACCCTAGACAAAATCCCAGGCCTCATGCCGATGGCATTGTGGTCTCCATCAATGTGAAATCTGCAGAATCGATGACAAGCCATTTGAAAGACTTGTCTCTAAACTAGTTTGCAGGAGGGCCAGCTTCGTATGTGTCCTCTAATCCCACTCAATCAGTGGATGTACACTATGTGCAATTATTGACCAGCCTGAATGGTAACCAGCAACCAAGAGGGAATAAGAATAAAGGAAGTAATTATAATTGTAAGGGTGGGAAGAATAATAAAAAACTGAAGGACAATGGTAATAATGAGAAGACAAATAATAATGTTGGTGAGGGAAATAAAGAAAGGTGGAAGGTGAAGTTTCCCTGTAATCTTTGTATAGACAATAAACTTACCCATTTATGCCCCAAACTCGCGAAAACTGCAGGGCTTTATCTCTACCACCCGTCGTGCTGACTAATCCTTTCCCACATAACCAACACATGCCCTCGAGCTCCTCGAATGTCAGAAATGTGGTGAGTGGGAGTCAAAACCCACCGACACAAGACGGTGATTGTTTATGCATCAATATGGTTAAATATGAGATTAATGTAGCCATTCGGTCTCGCGATTATAGTTCTCCATAGACTGTATTGTGTCTAGAGTCTCCCCCTCCTCCAAAGATTCCCTTACATATCGAAAAACCAAATCCATTTCCCCATACTCCAAAAGGAGTACTTAATAACTATACCCATAATCTTAATGCTAGAACCGCCCAGAATTACTCTATTGTTGAGGACTTGGGTCAAACCCCTTGTGCGATGTCGACTCTGGAGGTACTCGAGACGTGTCATTCACGGAGGAATGCCTTGCTATCTGTGTTAGGAGCTCTAGATCTTTGTGGCTCAAAATTTATCAAGTTTGACATCACAGATATGAAGCCTTTCTTGTCTTACCAAGTGTCATTCCAAATCCATGTCGGTTACTTGAAGTATACCATCAAGCGTACTATTATTGATGAAGGAATTGCAACATGTGTGATGTCCCTGTTCTATTGGAAAGACCTCAGATCTCTAACCCTTTCTCAGTCTCCGACCATGTTGACTTATTTTGACGATCGTTCCTTCTGCCCTCATGGTATTCTTCCTACTTTTTCGGTCCAATTAGGTGGGAAGACAGTAGAGGTGGATGTCGAGGTGGTTGATGCACCCCTTGATAATAACTTGTTTCTAGGATGCAATTGCACTTATGCTATGACTACAATCGTATCGTTCATCTTTTGTACTCTTTGTTTTACTCACAATGGGAACATCGTGACGATCGACAAGTTATCCTTTGTGTACGCTAACCCCAGTGCATTTGTTGGACCGTCAATCCCCGTGGTCAAAAATTCTCATCCGGCAACTGAGAATATCGGTGTTGGAATGTATTCATCCCTTATGGGTAACTTTGAGTTCATGGCATCAATTCACCATATTTGTGCCATGTCCAGTAGGCTCGTTTCGTCAGAGAGGTGTGTTCCTTTCCGCACTTCCTATTTTAACAATCCTTGGACCCTACCTTCCTCGATTGAATCTTGTGAAGGTCATTCACACTATGGAGTGGCCATGCCACTATCGGTAGTGGAGATAGCATCTCAAGTTGTTCTTAACTCGTCCATCGATCTCGATCCTATTACCTCACAAACAAACGAAGAGGATCATGTTCTGGAGCCCATGTGGGCCACTTCGTCATCTTGTTCACATGACCTCCTTGATGAGACTTTACCTTCAGATGAAACTATCATAGAGGCCATGAATGGTTCATACAAACCTTGGGATGATATGCATCGTCGCTCTTATTTTCTCACAGAGGTTGCTAGAATCGAGAAAGATGACTTTAGATCCACTTTGAGAGAGATAGTTTATCACACTATAGTTCCACTTGATATGCACAGCATTTATGCCGAAGGAAACATGGCGAGTATCTCACCTACTTTCACAATCGATATCTCGCATATCCCTGGCAAGATTGAAAATGTATACACCGGTGTGGATTGTTCTCCAGAAGAAATTATGATCTACACTGAACTCTTCAAGGAATTTCGAGATGTATTTTCTTGGTCATATGAAGAGATGCCAGGAATCAACCCTCGTATTTTCGAACATGATATTAAAACTTACATGGATGCTAAGCTTGTTCGACAATGTCTTAGAGTACTCAATCCCAGGAAGGCCCTTGTTATTAAGGCAGAGGTAGAAAAATTGCTTAATGTCAGCTTTATCTACCTAGTTCCCTTGACTGAATGGGTATCCAATAATGTTCTTGTGAATAAAAAGCAAGGAACCATCCGCGTATGCATGGATTTTCGTGACCTGAATAAGGCCTGTCCTAAAGACAACTTCTCGACACCTTTCATCGATCAGATTCTCGATGAGTATGCAAGGAGAGAATTTTTTTCTTTCATGGATGGATTTTCAAGGTATAACCAAATTCATATTAAACTTGAGGACCAACATAAGACGGCATTGATTTTCCCTTGGGGTACTTTCACATACCGAAATATGCCTTTCGACCTTAAAAACACTGGAGCAACCTTCCAACATGCTATGACCTTCGCATTTCATGATCTCAAACATATAGTCAATGCCTATATTGATGATCTTATTGCTCACTCCCGTAAGAGAGTGGATCACCCTAAACACCTTCGGCTAGTCATTGAAAGATGTATCCATTATCGCATCTGTTTGAATACTCATAAATGTATATTTTCCATTATTTCAGGTCGTCTTCTATGATTTTTAGTCTCTGAGACCAGGATCATGGTAGATCTATTAAAGGTTGAGGCAATACTTTGATTTCCTCCCCTACGCACTATTCGCCAAGTTCAAGGTTTACAAGGGAAAGCTAACTTTTTACGACGATTTATAGTCAACTATGCCAATATTACTAAGGGTTTCATGTGTCTCTTGAAGAAGGACACTCATTTTATCTGGGATGAGCGAGCCCATGGATCCTTCAATGCTTTGAAGAAAGCCTTGGTATTGACACCTCTGCTAAAGTCTCCAGAGTACAGTAGAGATTACTTGCTTTAAATCGTCATGTCCAAAGAGATGATTGGTATGGTGTTGGTTCAAGAGGATGATCAGCTCTGTGAGCACATCATTTACTATCTTAGTTGAAACTTAGTCGGCCTTGAACTCAAATATTCTTATGTTGAAAAGCTATCTTTAGTTGTCGTTCACGCAGTCCAATAGTAACGACATTATATATTGCTTTTCAAAACTATTTAGGTTTTCAATGTCAATCCATTTCAAACATCCTTACTGGGTGTATCATAGGGGGGACAATACAATAAATGGATTTTCATTCTACAAGAGTTTGATCTCGATTTTGCTTCAGTGAAATCCAAAATATCACTATTTTTTGCAGAGTTAATATCCGACTTCCCTCAATTAGACAAGGATGTTATCCATGTTGATCCATTTGTGGATGAACACATTTTCCTTGTCTTGTCATCAGACCCATGGTATGGAGACATTGTTCCCTATCTTCAAACCTTGAATTTCCCTCAGCATCTCTCGCGAGATGACCAACGACATATATGATACCAAGCTAAGAAATACCTTATCGTCGACAACACTCTGTATCGTCGAGGAGTAGACAATATATTGTGTCCTTGCTTAACTCACGAAGAAGTCAATTTTGTTCTAAACGACTGCCATAGTGGGGCTTGTGGTGATCATCTATTTGGGCTTGCAACATCCCAGAAATTTTCGCGAGCCGGTTAATTTTGGCCATCTATCTTTAAAGAATGCATTGAAGTAGTTAAGAAGTGTCACCCCTTCCAGGTGTTCACTCAGAAAATGCTCTCGCATCCATCCCCTCTCCATCCAGTCATTACTATCGATTTATTCACCAAGTGGGGGGTGGACTTTGTGGATTGCAACCCAACTTCAGCTGGGGGGAATCATCACATTATCGTGGTCGTAGAATACTTTACTAAGTGGGATGAGGCCATGCCTACAGTTAAATTTGATGAGAATAATGTTGCCTTCTTCGTATTCAATCAAATTATAACCAGGTTCGGAATCCCAAGTCACATTGTCACTAATCATGGCAGTCACTTTCAAAATGAAATGATGGAAGAACTAGCATCTAAATTGGGGTTTAAGCATGGTCATTATTCTCCTTACTACCCCTAGGAAAATGGATAAGTAGAGGCCTTGAACAAATATCTCAAGACCATTTTGCATAAAATTGTCAGCCAGAGAAAATAAAACTGGCATATCATGATATATCCCTCACTTTGGGCATACTGAACCTCGATCAAGACTGCCACCGGTTTTTCTCCTTTCCAGTTAGTACACAGTGTGGAGTCGATCTTACCTGTTGAATGTGGAATCCCTTCTCTTAGATTGGCAGTTTCACTCCTAACTGACACTTTTAATCTTGAATGGCACCTCATACACCTAGAGAGTCTAGATGAGCAGCGTCGAGATGCCTCTATAGCTATCGAAGAGAATAAAAGATGTGTCAAGGTCTAGTACGATAAGTTTGTATGCCATCGATTGTACGTTGAGGGTGACTTGGTCCTTCTATATGACTAATCCAAAGAACCACTGGGGATAGGAAAGTTTAAACCCATGTGGCACGGTCCCTATATCATACGACATGTCTTAGAAAAAGGAGCCTACGAATTAGAATATTATGAAGGGAACATGTTGGTTGAGCCCAGGAATGGGCTCTATTTGAAATGATATTATGCTTGAGCCCCAAGATTGGGCGTAACTCTTTGTATACTAATGTAATTTAGTGTATATATCATTTCCCTTTATTTTTATCTTTTGCTTTCTTATCGAGTTTTCTCTTGGTTGGCATATGTCAATGGAGTCTTCGTTCCACTTAGGATTTGCAAATGGGGCCAGTCATCATACACAGAACTTTTCTTCCACCGCTTGGGTTTTTTACTCACCCAAGGGTCAACTAGTGTCTTTAGGTGGCATATGCCTAGGGCCATCCACGAATATAGAGTCATTATAGAAATTTTGCGCAATGCCATTTCACATGGTATTTTCTCTTTAGATGTTTGCCTAGACTCCCAGTTAGTAGTATGCATGTTGAACGAAAGTTACCATGTGTGTAAACCTACTCTACTCTGACGATTCCTATGGGTACAAATTTTGGAACGATAGTTTTATTTTATTACTTATCATCACATACCTAGGAGTTTTAATTATGTATTCGATGCATATGCTAATTTTGTTTTAGATTGGAATTTTTCACATAACTAAAGCAAAGAAAACATTATCATCAATGTACACATTGTAACATAAGTAAATCCAAAGAACCATGTTTTTATATCTATTTCAAAAAATATGATGTTTATGGTACGAAATTGGGGCTAATACCCTCAATATACATATACATTTGATCATACAATAGTCATGACATCTACACCTATGGCACATGATGAGTGTCATGATAGAAAACTACAGTGTTTCTGAGACGTCAAAAGAGTCGCACCCAAGCACGGGGCACACCCACCACCTGTCACTAAATAGCCTTCACAATATCCTCCAGTTGAACCATCAGAATCCTTTGCATCAAACGAGACAGGTTTCCCATCACGTTTTGAAGGACTCTCATTCTGTCCCCTCCCGCTGCCTCATCTCCCTGGTGCCTATGACGATGTCATGGAAGTCTGTCTGGTTTTCGTGGACCTGCATCTGCATCACATACATGTCTAATCATTACTTAACATCATCCAAAAGTATTTTTGTTTTCCTATACAAAAATACAAAAACATGAAATATTTAAAAACTTTGACATACCTATGTCTCTGTAGGCGGTGCCTGGTGGTAATGGCATATCAGGATCCCCTCTGAAGTCGATCCCTGCATAAGGGTAGTCATCCAGAGCTATGACCTGATGTCTCCACTAGAAGAAGAAGTCAGCATTGTAGGGTGTTGGCAACCTACCTCCCCCCTGTCGCATCATCACCTTGGTCCACCATGCCATGGCTGGATCGCGAGGTCCACGCGGAATAATCTCAATTCTAGGTCCCAAGCTGGGAACCGGCTCGAAGAAAAATGTACACAAGATAGAAGTGAACCTGAAGTTCCTCTTACTACCCTGTTTGCATTCTATCAACTATCTCTTCATGTTAGCTAGCAGTGAGGTGCACCAGTTGTACATCGTGGGTCTCAATAACTCTACTGAGTATAACATAAGAGGCCTCGATTCCTCGTGCAAATAGGTTGATCCTGTGATCTGTTTCAAACCCAAGACAACAATCTTGAGGCTAATATTGTTTATCTCTCTAATGGGGAGTTGAGTCCTGACCTTCTTGGTCCCTACAATGCAATGAGTGTCTATGTATTCATCTATTTTCATACTTCTCCCAGCTCCCCAGGCTTTGAGGTTGACCACCTCACCCCGACGTGACAATCCCGTCAAGAAATAAATGATCTCGACTTCAATCCTTAATGGTTGTCCATCAAAGTTGAAGCTCTCACTATCTGGATCCTAGTAATCCACAAGCAACTGTAGCAATCTCACTTGGGCCCTCATACCTTTGAGAGCCCAAAAATTATATATCCCACATCTTTTCAAGGCTAGTTGCGCCCCTGGATCTCTCTCCACTGCAACATCTACCTCCTCATGTTCCTTTTCCCCCCACTCTAGAACCATACTACAAGAGAAAAACCCTTTTTTGAGTTAGCAACCACTAAAAAGCAATGTTTATGGACATATACGCAAGATGCAGTATTCACAGTCACATATAGGGTTGAATATACGATGGTTGTCTTTTAAATAGCTGCATATAAGCATGTGTATACATGACCCAATGAATTATAGCCTGTCTACACCTAAATTTTTAATTTGTGCCCTAAATAACTTAAAAATTGAAACCTAATTGCAAAATCTAATCCATTGAAAAGAAAGAGGAGGGGAAGATGAGTTACCTGGTCCAAACGGTCGTCGATTCCATTGCTCGTAGCTCCCACACTCACCAGTTGAAGTTCGGAGGGAATTTGGTCCAAAATCCACTATTTGGGTCAAAAATACAAATGGTATAGTAAATTTGGTTTTTTTACTATTTATAGAAAAAATTTACCCACTTTGCATAGCTTCGGATAATATTTTGTCCTAATCGACTAATACGATAGTGGATTGAGTTGTTTTTTGTAGTTTTATCTAGGGATTCTTGCGGTTTTCGGCACAATGTTGCTCGTTTGTAACTTTGGCCAGGTATTTTCATTACCCAGCATATAGGATAGGTATCCATTCCATCATGCACATTTGCATCGTCCTATGACTGTTGCTCATATGCCTTAGGTACGAACCCATTTTATAGTGACACGAAACCTTCTATCTGTATCTAGAAGTGTCGTTATTGAATGGTAGAGACTTACCAAACATGGGTACCCTAGTTAGATCCTCTTCTTCATTCGATGCCCATGCAGAGATTTTTTTTCATAGGACCAGGAGTCCCTTATAGATAATACATGACTTTATGATGAACCTCATTTCTTACTTATAAACATGCTGACCTATACCTAGAGGACTCCCAAGCAAGTTTGATTTAATCTCTTTTCCGACTCATTTTCAAAAAGCGAAAAGATTGTCAAGTGAACTTGTCTCTTTCACACTCATAAATTGGTTTTGAAAGGATGTCTATTTGCTGCAAGTTTATCCCTTTTTCAAAACAAGTAGACTAAGATTACGAAAAAGGAAATTTTTTGGCGTTAAGTTGTAATTTCATCCCATGCCCTTGCTTGCAATATTGAGACTATTTTTGGTTCTCTCTTTTGAGTTATAATTAATTCACCTCAGCAGTTTGCATCCTCAACTAAGCAGAGCCTTGTTTATATCCTTTGTAGTTTGACACCCTATACCCAGGAGAAAACAATCCCTCGTGTGTCCATCTCCCGCATGCACCTCCTTGCATTGTAGGCATGTTCCACTGCTGGAACTAGTTTTGCTTACTTGTGAAACTAGTTTCCTCCTCTATATCATAGCATTCATTTGATTATGAGAAAAAAAAAAAAGACGGGTGGGAAAGGAATATTATCTTATATTGGCAACAATCGTGTCACCTTTGAACAGAGCACAAAATGTTTTAGTCCACTTGTCATCAAAATTTTGGGTTTAGCATGACCTTAGGAAGTTGAGCTCGTTACAAAGAGTTTACTCCTCCAACTGGTTACTCTTCCAGTCCCTAAGGAGAGTTTAATTTATGCCTCCTGCATCTCAAAGCTTCATCATTAATTCTATGATGTCAGAGTCTTCCATATGTCTCATGCTCTTGTTCAAAGGATGTCTATCAACTTGTGTCGGCCACTCCTCGGAACTCTTGACTTTGCATGTCGGACATACCCTCAGTCTGTCTCAAAATAACATGAAGTTGTAGTCTTATTGTGCACCCTAGTCCTACTTTTCTCATTGGTAGGTAACCTTGAACCTAGCAGTCGACATTTCATCATTGGTCATTGATTGGGTGGTTTCCCTTGTGTTCAACGGCAAGACATCTATTCACACATTAAGATTTGTGAAGTGTCTTGGATGTCATTATCCCTATTGGTGGTTTCCTCTCCTTTGTTAGTATTTTTCTTCATTAGCTACTATTCAGAGGGTATTTTTCGTGTACCTAGCACACGCGAAAGATGCACAGGGTCATTGGTTTGTGAACATGTTCTTCATCCAATTTCCTCCAGATCATCAAGATCATTATTTGTACCTCGTGTTGAATGATGAGAGATGCCTTAATTCTCTTCTTTCATCGGGTCTCCTTCCATCGACTTCAGCTCATCTATTCTGGAGACAAGACCTAGAGTCCTATGAGTACCTAGAGGTTTGCAGTCATTAGTGGCAAGTTCTCTCACCATCTGTAGTTGGGAATACATCAATGCCTCCTGATCTATGGATTCTACAAGTATTCGACCCCACCTCCTTTATTCACAATTGTAAGAATGTACTTGGTGCCTTGATACCTACTTTCATCATCGGTAGGCTCTCTCGTGTTTGTTAACGATATACCTCAATGACCGGTAATCAAACGAAGTCTCATTATGTTTGACCTCAACTCCTTTATTCACATGACGTAGGATTTCACCTTTGGCGGATTGTGTAGAATACTTGAAGACATCAGTTTATAGTCATAGCTTCCCTGATTTGTTTCTACCAATACCTATGTGACTTTGGTGATCATGAGAGATCAGATTTTACTCCATTGTATACAAATATCTTTAGATTGATTTTGAGATTGGTTTTATTGGGCCTTGTTTATGACTATGAAATCCTTTGGCATGTTACCACCTTTGTATTTCCTATTCATGGCCATGGACAACTGTTTGGTATATTTTCACATGGATCTATAGTGTAATTCAAATTGGAAGCCATGTGTGCAAAGTCGGTACATATTGTAATGAGAAACTATTTCTTCTAGCTGGGTCCTCATTACTCCACTTATGGGTCTTATAATCTATTTTTTCCATCGCAGATACTCCTCTAACCTCACACATTAGGGGGAATCTGTTATAGAAAGACTTTCCTCACCCTATGAAAACTTGCATAGAGGGCCTTTTTCCATTTCCCTATGCAGACTTGAAGTCCCCTTTTGCAAATCCCAGATCTAAAAACATTATTTTTCCACATATATGGGCCCTACCTATAGTACATCATGTGTATATGTAGGTTTCACCACTAAATCCCGCGTACATCAAGATTTGTGCCCAAAATTAAAAAAATGGTGTCAGGTTTCCATGTCACATCATGAGATCTATGATCCTTGGCCTTCCATATACTGGAAACGTTTTGAATCAAACCTTCAGTTCCACTTGAAGGATACAAATGGACCAAATCCAAGCTATGGAAAAGATAAGAAGAATTCAACTTTGAGAGCAAAGTTACTCTAGATAAATTATTCACTTCATATTGAGTCTTCATCCCTTTGTCCTTTAAGTCTGAACACATTGTTCAGCCCCCAAGTTCTTCCCTACTTGTTTCAGAACCTCATTGTCTCTCTTATATGAGCTTGCCTTTGGTAGAGGATTAAAGTGGTGGAGGCTCAGCTGAAAGGAACTTAGTTTCTCAGTTTTGAACCGTGCTGACATGGAAGTTTGTAATTCATTCACTTCTGTTGATTACATTTTAATTGAAATACTATTTTCTCGTCCAATTCATATCTTGCGAATATTTGAATTGTTATTCCATGGGTGTATTTTTTTTAATGTTGATGGATTATGCTATTGAATGTGCTAAACTTATATATTATCACCATATGCTTGCGTTTCTTTGTTGTCGAGGACTAGTTGTAGGTGTATTGCTTTGGGTCAAGTGCTCAATGATGGACTTCATCGAACGTCTGGATGAGGTAGGCCTTTTATATTGTATTTCTAGCATATTTGTTTATATAGAATACTTGAGATTAGAGTTTATTTCTGCATTCATTTCCATCTATTGTGGTTTACCCCTAGCCATAGAGAGATTTTCCTAGTAACAATACTCATTGTAACATGAAACTATGTTGAGGTTAAATGTTATAGTGGTCAACAAAATCAAAAAGTGATGAGGACTCTTTTTGTTTCATCCAAGACTTATTATTAATAGTGGAATGAGAGCCAAGATATTTCCCCTCTCCTAGAAACGGGTCTTGATGTCGACAAGTGAGGAGGCAAGAATCCAAGAATCCATGGGCTTCTTGACATCGATGGAGGAAAATATGAATGAATTGGTCACACGGATGAATTTCATCATATATGGGACTCAATAACTTCCCTTGTCTGGGGGTATATTGGATGATGGTAGCAACCATAAAACATGATCTAGTATCAGGGGGACGACTAGATATTCAATAAACTATGTTGAATGGATAAGATTGTAAAGGGATGTAGGATAGGTCAAAATACAGAGGTGTGGGACAAGGATGTCTGTGATAGCTGAGATTTTTTCCATGGTAAGGGTAGTTGGCAAAGATGACAATGAATGGGGGATTCCCCAACCAAGGGCAACATGGGTTGTTATGTGCTAAGGAAAAAATGTCATCGACTATGATGGAAAAAACCTACTATACTTGTTGAAATTTAAAAGGTACTTTATATAATTACCAAATGAATAAAGAATAATTGGGTTGATGATACACATACAGAAACGGGTACCCCGATGAAGTATGGTTTTGCCTACTTGGGGCACAATTTTGTAGGAGTTGACTAATCCCTTCATTGGGTGGGTTTTTGTACCAGGTAGATGAATAGAGGATGTTCTTACAGATGGGTAATTGATGTTGGATGAAGTGGAGGGTTAATGATGATGCATAAGTTCATATTATGTAACTGAAACAATATGATGTTGGATTCCATTGAGGGTAGGCTAGAAAAATGATGAGAAGTATGAGTTATATTCTTGGAGGTGAAAGACTACTATGACTCCCAACCCTAAGGGGGAAAGAGTAGCATGAGTGTCGATTTTCCAAGGGGAATATATCTACAGGAAAAATCATGTAGGTGGAAATGCAACTAGATGGCAGTACCAAAATGCAATGGAGGTGATGGTACCACAGAGCCAGGTTTGATGATCCTAGGGGTGAATGTCAGAGGGTGTGACTTGCAGATGCAATGGTTTGCAAAGGGCTTGATTGCATGCCACTATTGAACATAAATTTGAAGAGGCCATAGGATATCCAAGATGGAATGATTTGTATATCTTTGTAACAAGAACCTGCAGGCAAAAAAAACAAATAGCCAACATGAAAAATACCTCATGATAAAGAATATATGACAGTTTTTTGATATTGATGATAATGAGTGTGCATACCTATATCAGGTCTAGGAGGTGGCTCCCCGGGTTGTCAGAATAAAATACATAACGGATGATACATATGTGTAGATGGTAGAATCAGGACCATTGTGCCATGAACGATGTGAAAAATAGATCTCCTAGGCTCTAGAACGAAGGGTTGGAAGTTTGAAAAGAGGGTGTATATATGGGCGTGGGGCCCATAATTCCACCTCATTTATACTTGCAGTGCTTGAGTTCTTATTTTCTTGGTGTGAGCCTTTATGAGTGGTATGAGTTCATGGGACATCATATTTGGCTTGCGAGAGAGACTGGTGAGTGGTTGAGGCCTCATGCTTTTTTTTATTTTTCATGTTATTGGGAGGGGGGTCGTATAGATGGTCATACAACCATGTTTATGTCTAAATGAGGAGGAATACATGGGATATTGGTTTATACTCATGCATATCTACACGAGTATAATTCAATGTCTTGTGCAGTCAGCACAACATAAACTGACATAGTCGCACACAACATGCACGAATCTGGAAATTTATTCCGTGCAAGAGTACATGATTGTTGGATGGATAGTCACACAAGAGTGCGCGATTTTGGAGAAAGCAATCTCGACCTCTTGTGTGACTATGGAGTGGATAGTTGTGTAGTCATTATGTGTCTATATAAAGGAAAACTGCATGGACCTGTGTGTCTTTATGTAAGATAGTCATGTAGATGTGTGTGATTTTTGAAGGCTCAGTCGCACAAATAGAGGAATTTTGTTTTTTGGTGAATTTTGGATGAAGTTGGCTAACCTAATACTTTTCTATGGATGCAGGACTGAGTGTACAACATGGCCATTAATTGGATGGATAGGTATTGGGAGTCCATTCATAGAGATATGGGAGATGATGCCCATATTTGATGAAGATTGGCTTGTGCGAGCCAACTCAACTTCTTCTATTGTGCCCTAGTGAGGACACAAGAGGGATTGTTGATATTTTTTATTGGGATGTGGAGGTGGGATATGCAATCCTTCATGGTGCGAGGGAAGGAGATCCTACTAATGGTAGAAATAGACCTATATTTTATTAATGGGCTCCCCTTTCGGGGAATTGAGCTAGAGGCATAGCCCCATATACATGTGAGGCAAACAATTAGCGTTATGGCACAACGACATTTTTTGGATGAGCCCTTGACCGGAGGATCCATCAATATTGTTTTTATTGAATCACTATGAATATGAGTATTTTGTGCCCTCATTGTGTGGATCTTTGGTTCACTAGGGACCAACAGATTTCAAAGGAACATCTCTCTATAGTAGAGATAGATCTTGTAGGACATATGTTCGTGTGGGAGTGGGTGATGCATGCCTATATCGTATCTCATCTATATTGTTGCGCTGCGACAGAGGTGGGGGACTTTGATTTTGGATCTGTTCTTTGTAGTTTCATCCTATAGAGGGTGATCCTACTGTGACTGTGGGTGATATTGGACCCATTTGCAATAAGGGAGCCACGACTATGGAGGTGGGCACTCATCTTGGCCTGACATGATGGTGGTGGGGAGGGTGGCCAGTATTTTACTAGGGGTTTTGAGAGGATCTATGTTGGGGTAAGGAAAAGGTATATATATTCTCCTTGTTACTTTGGTTTATGATATATTCTTTGATGAATTTTCTGTTAGTTTGAAGTAATTAGAGAAGAAAATAATTTAAAATCTTTTGAAAATAATATTAAATAATATTATTTCTTTTCTAAACTTTGGGTTTGAATTGCTTTGATTTTATGTAGAAATGGGAATTTTTTTTTAATTGAGGATAATCAAGAAGATAATAAAGATGCACAGGTCGTTGAAGATTAAATAAATCAGGCACGAGACAGTTCAAGGAAGATTGATTTTTATCTTGAAATCTTCATAAAATAGTAAAATAAATCATGAGGATCTCTCAATCCTCGAGATAGCTTAATTCACTTGTAATATTGTAATATATATAGAAGAGTGAACGATAGAGAGGGGGTGAAAAAATTGTGATCTCCTAATTGTTGATACTTTGTACAACAACCCAATTGTAAATGACTTATCAATTATGGAATTAATGGAAATTTCAAGTGTTTTGACCATTTCCGTGTACTGAGTTTTTCATAATAGTACCTTTTGAAGACCGTGGGCCCAGTCAACAGGAGTTATTGTCTTATCTGTATTTTTATCAATTATGTGGTAATTTTGTGGTTGATATTTCCTTCAGCATTTAGAATAGATTCATTAATGTGTCATTTCTATTATGAATTGATTGTGTTATTTAATTTACAGAGATTAGATGTTTTACTTGGAAATTACCGATTGATGTTCAATTACCGATTGTTGTTCAATTATCGATTGTTGTCAATTTGTTGCTTGTTGATTCTTTTTCATTAATTTTGCATTTTTTGTTCCTTCTTAAATCTTAATAGATCGTTGTTCCTTTCGAATAGATTGATTAATCATTGTTCTTTGAGAGATTGATTCATTGTCTATTTTGTAGATTAAATTGTTGTTTTCTGGATAGATAAATGAGTTCAATAATTAATTGATGTTTCTCTTCATGGTGTGTTATTGCTTAGAAAATATTTCCTTTTGATTGAATCAATATTTTCAGATTTTGTAGTTAATGTCTGAAGAATTTGATTGTTACAATAATTTAGATGAATCTGGATTTGATGTAAATAAACTATCTACACGATTTAAACCTCTACAACTTATCTGCATAGATTTTGCTGACAATATTGAGAGAGAGAGAGAGACGGATCCTCGGTTGATAAAATTAATGTCAGACTAAGGTTTTTTTAGGACATATTTATAACCCAACATTTTGGCGTCATTGTCGGGGAGATTGTCAATGATAGTATAGGTTGCTTCTCTAAAAGGATGAGGTATTAAAAACGAAAGGTAGGAACCTGTGCAGGAAACAAGTAAAAATCGTGTGCCAATGCCTACCTTCAGTTAATGCATAGAGGTTACATATGTTGGTACTAAGAGAGGGGTGAATCAGTATCAAGTGCAATTTAAAACCTTTTTCAACTTATACTTAAACCATTCAACTATATCCAATGAGCAATGAACAATAGTATAAGAGTTACACCAATAAACCACAATACACCATGCACAATATATGAGAAATAATCAATAGTTATTGTTCAAGGGAAGTAATGACTTCCAAAGGTAGCTACAACTTCCAAATGTAAAGGGAGGGATAAACCTCCAAGAGGAAGATACAATCCTCCGATATCAAGAGAGATTTGAACTCTCCATCCTTTCCCCTTCCTTCCACCCAAGAATATATGAAAGATAATAAAACTTTACATTAAATCATCACCATCCACTAATCATCACATAGAACCTGATAATGCTTCCTGAGACTTCTTCAATTTCTGCAATTCTTCAATTATTGGAGTACTCTTATCCTGTAGATAATATTATCGAATGTATTCTCTGAAACTCCTCCAATTTTCGCTCCTTGAATCCTTTCCAAAAAGAGGTTATAGAAAGAATGGTAGACTTTATTCAATTCTGGTCTATTCAGAAGACCCAACTTGTACAGCATGCCCCGCGCTCAATATTTAACATCTAATTATGAAACTCACACACAAGAAACTATAGTATATACGCTTTCCAATGGAAGTGGTCCCACTTCATTTGGATTTGGTATGAAGACGTTATGACTATTTTACCCGGAACACATGTTTATTGACTAGCTTCGGGACTGGTCACAAACCCTATCTTCCACAGAGTGTATCTCCATAATTATAGAGAATCAAGAGATGAAATTTTTACCAGAGGTACCTTGATATGTCTTCTCAATACCATAGTGATTTAACCATCTGAATCGTTCTAGAAAAAAATTTATAGAAAAAATGGTAAGATGACCTGAAAATAACATACCTTAGAACACATCACCAAAAGACTT
>ML812132.1:85545-127184 GCA_009831015.1 Picea engelmannii
GATCTCAACACTTTTTGTACAACCAACGATTCATTGAGCTCTTCACCTAATCCTCTGATAGAATTAACAACTTCATCAACTCTAAGAAGATAGGTTGCAATATCTTCCTTTTCATTCATCTTCAAATTTTCAAATTCTGCTCTTTGTCGTTGAAGCTTGATCTGCTTAACTTTTGGATCACCTTCGTAGATATTCTTGAGTTTGTCCCATACCTCTTTAGCAGTGTTGCATCCCATCACTTTGCTAGAAATGGTTGGTGCCAATGCTGCTAGAATAACATGTCCGTCTTTTGAATTACAACTCATAAGCTTCTTCTCATTTGGATTGGTTGGAGCATTCTTTGGGATTACATAGCCATTTACAACTGAGTACCAAATGTCTACTCCCAAATCCGTTAGGTAATTTTTCACTCTATCACTCCAGTATGCATAATTTCTTCCATCAAATTTTTTAATCCCATTTGAAATGTTCTCGTGGTCATCCATCTCTGCTCAGGATTTTCTTTCCAGTGGTTAAATTGTTCTGAAGGAAACCTGCTCTGATACCAACTGTTGATACTGAGAGGGGGGTGAATCAGTATCAAGTACAATTTAAAACATTTTTCAACTTATACTTAAACCATTCAACTATATCCAATGAGAAATGAACAATAGTATAAGAGTTACACCAATAAACCACAATACACCATGCACAATATATGAGAAATAATCAATAGTTATTGTTCAAGGGAAGTAATGACTTCCAAAGGTAGCTACATCTTCCAAATGTAAAGGGAGGGATAAGACTCCAAGAGGAAGATACAATCCTCCAATATCAAGAGAGATTTGAACTCTCCATCCTTGCCCCTTCCTTCCACCCAAGAATATATGAAAGATAATAAAATTTTACATTAAATCATCACCATCAACCAATCATCACATAGAACCCAATAATGCTTCCTGAGACTTCTTCAATTTCTGCAGTTCTTCAATTCTTGGAGTACTCTGATCCTATAGATAATATTATTCAATCTATTCTATGAAAATCCTCCAATTTTCACTCCTTGATTACTCCCCAAAAAGAGATTATAGAAAGAATGGTAGACTTTATTCAATTCTGGTCTATTCAGAAGACCCAACTTGTACAGCATGTCCCGCGCTCAATATTTAACATTCGATTCTAAAACTCACACACAAGAAACCAAAGTTTGTACTCTTTCCAATGGAAGTAGTCCCACTTCATTTGGATTCTGTATGAATAATATATGATTGTTTTACCCGGAACACATGTTTATTGACTAGCTTCAGGACTGGTCACAAACCCTATCTTCCACAGAGTGTATCTCCATAATTATAGTGAATCAAGAGATGAAATTTTTACCAGAGGTACCTTGATATGTCTTATCAATACCATAGCAATTTCACCATATGAATCATTCTAGAAAAAAAAATTATAGCAAAAATGGTAGGATGACCTGAAAATAACATACCTTAGAACACATCACCAAAAGACTTCATCCTCCCTTGAAATCCAGTCTTCTTTTACTACTTATTCCCTCTGAAATTTGACTTGTATCAAATTAATGTATAATGATGTTTACTTATACCATTTATGTCACTTCCTTTTAACATTAGGGCTGACCTGACACTTTCTTATTTTGTAATTCTTTTCTTTAATTATCTTCAGGGCCTACATGTACAATTCACTTTGTCATCTTCAAAAATTCATTTCTCCTCAACCATGAGGATCCACGTGATGTGCCACATACCACCAGAAACAATATGATGTATACTATCCATCCATGGGTGTTGTATCTGCATGTGCATTTTCCTTCATGTCCAAATACTTTCATCAATCTTGCAGTCCAAAACCCATGACTAGGGTTGACATCAATGGCAACAACCAATATTCCATCAACATAGGTGCATAGAGGATGCATCGGTCTGTATGACTAAGAAGAAAGAACCTGAAAAACAAAAACCCTTACCAAAAACTACAAAATCTCAGGGCTCAGTGGCCCTAGGAAGGAGCATGTTTATAGATGAAATTATCTGAAAGGCAGAATCTCAAGCCTTAGTTGGGCCTCAAAAACTTTCTACCCGAGATCCTCAAGCGTCAGACTCACCAACTGTAGTTGGCGCTGAGGTTCATAGCGGAACTGAAGGAACTAAACAGAGCTTCCAATGTCCACACACTCTACTTTTTAGTCCTTTAGGCGAGGGAAATTCTTGTAATTTGAGAGAAGGAGAAGGGGAGACCAAGGGAGTTTCTGAGGCAAACCCACAACTGTTTGAATTTGGATCCCCTGTGATTCTAGAAGGAGAAGGAACACCTGGAATCCCAACATAGGTAGAATGGTAAAACCTCCTAGGGGACCAATTAATCATCCACCTCGAGTAGAGCACCCAGACCAAGAGATCCCTGAGGGTTATTGTCACATTTTTTACCAAATGGAACAGAAAAATTAGTCGTGACCCTAGGCCTAGACTACCATTTTGGAATATCCTATAGTTGATTTGGTTGCTAATGCCCCAATGAAATCAATTCCAGTACAAAATATTTCAACTTTCAATGGATTGATCTCAGAGGATCCTAACGTGTTCTTATTCAAATTTGATGTCCTGTGTAGAGGCTATGACTATACCTTTGAGCCCCAAAAACTAAATTTACTTCCTTCCACTTTGAAAGGAGTAGCTTTATGATGGTTTATGGGACTAGGGGGAGGAACTATAAATTCATGGGATGAAATGAAACATTCCTTCCTTACAAAATACCAAGACTACTATAGAACCAGGGATTTAAAGGATGAAATCTTTAAAATGGTTGCAAAATAAAATGAAACACTAGAAGAATATGTTGAAATATTTCAATATAACCTGCAAAGATCACCTTACAGTACACTACCAGGTGAGGTACTTAAAGCCACTCTAATAAAAGGTATGAAGGATGAATGGGTAGAGACGTTAAATTTGATGGGAAAATGTGATATTTATCAAGAAACATATGATGAAATTGTCCAATTGTGTATTAGGTGTTCTTGCGGTAGTACATGAACCAGATCAGGAATACGAGGTCCCATCACCAAAAGTAGCAACATTACTAGTGGGAGTGTCACCCGAGCAGAAATTGGTAATCTT
The DNA here is from genome assembly GCA_009831015.1 of Picea engelmannii. Classification (NCBI taxonomy): domain Eukaryota; kingdom Viridiplantae; phylum Streptophyta; class Pinopsida; order Pinales; family Pinaceae; genus Picea; species Picea engelmannii. The sequence goes on from ML812132.1 coordinate 88,662, forward strand.
TTGGAAAATTTTAAAAATGACATTTTGGGTACTCTCACTACACAATTGGATTTCCTCCAGGCTAAACAAAGACCGGAAGAAGAAGAATAGTTTTTGGCTACATTTTTTCCACGGTGCAGGAAAAAACATAGTCCAAGGGAATGTCCCTTGAACATGGTTCAAACCTGCGCTATTTGTGCCAAAGATCATGCGACAGAACAATGTCCATCACTTCTAGGACTAAAGGTCATCTTTAAAGAAGAAGGAGAAGAAACAGAACTGGTATATCTGATGGCTCATCATCGCCAATAGAAGGATCATCCCCCAGGTACGCTACAATATCCTTCTTCTTTCTTCCCTAGACAATATAATCAGCAACTTAATCCTGGAAACACATGGCAGGGCCAACCATTTGTTAATACCACCCGGCAGTCCCAACAATATCCTACTGCACCTTGGCCAAATCAACTGGTTTCCACTCCTACTTGGCCTAACCTATAGTAATCTACCCCATTTTGGTAGAATTCAAATAATAGTCCATATCCTTCACATTTCAATAGCACAACTACCCAAACTCCTAACTAGACTCAAAACTGGCAACGCCCCATGGGACTGACCAATCAACCTATGGGAATGGTTCCTCAAGCTCAGCCCACTTCACAAGCTCCACTTCAATTTCCCCAAAATCCCCAACCTCGAGTACACCCCAAACTACCATCTCAACCCAACCCAAATCCTAATAACAGACCAGTCCAGCTCATGCAAATTGTCGATAATTTGGAATGTGAAATGAACCCTATAGGTTGCAACAAGCTTCGGTTAAGGTCGGGGCGTGTAATTTCTCCTGAGAAAATTAGCATTCATCAAGAACCGGAGAACGATAAATATAGACAACCAACAAAAAACCCATCGACTGTGATTATAACAGAAGAAGCAAAACAGGGGGAAAACACAGTCGAGCAACCAAATCCTGATAAAGACGTAATTTCTTCTCCCTTGTTCCCTGAAAGGCTAATGATAGCTAAACCAGTTTTATATCCCAACTTTGATATCGTTGGGGAGCTAAAAAATTTGTGTGTTAAAATCCCACTCCTACAGGCTATACAAGATATTCCTATTTATGTGAAAACAATTAAATAATTATGTGGGAAAAATCCCAGAAGGAAAACTAAGAATCCATCAACTGTTCATGTGGTATGAAACTTATCTGATCTTATTTTAGGAAAACAAGAGTCAGTCAAATACACAAACCCAGGAAATCCCATGGTAATGATTCAGATACAAGGCTTATCTTTCCAAAATACACTGGTGGATTTGGGAGAAGCCATCAATATTCTGACAATCGAGGCCTATAACATCCTAGGTATCACCTCCTACGAACCAAATTCAACTTTGTTAGAATTGGATGATAGATCATTGGTTAAACCGGTAGGCACATTACAAGACATAGCAGTCTCGGTCAACTCTTGGGAATACCCAGTTGATTTCCTAGTTATTAACCCAAGAAGTAGACTATATTGATGCAGCACCCCCTGCCTCAGCAGGTTCTACGCGACCTCCTAGTCTTAGGATCGTTCCAAATATTCCCCTGAGTCAGATTGACTCTTTGGTTTCCCCACAGGGAATAACACACACAAAAGGTGTATTCCACAACTGACCAACAAATATTATAGGGGCTTTTCTTTTCCTTTCGAGATTTCGGATTTCGTGATTTCGCAAATCCTGTTGTCGAGCCCCTTATCTCTTCAACCTCTGAAACCCGAAACGTCAACAAGGGTTGACTTCTTCAATGCATCGAACACATGCCTCTTGTTGCCACTTATTTCAGCTTTTCGGAACTTGAGTGACTGACCAACACTCGTTCCTCTTCCCTTATGATTTTTCGGTTTCTGAAATTTCCCCTTTTGGCAGGATCGAAGGTCTTTCAGGATTTTCCCTGAAGCTTGACCAATCCCTTGACTTTTGTCGCACGTATCCTCTGATTAATTCTTAAGACCCACCTTTCAGATTTTTCCTTTTCGCGATTTCGGGAGTTGCATTGACATGCAACTCTATCTCTTGACTCCCAGAACCCCGAAACCCGATTGGGCCCACGGCTATTGTCCTTCAATGTTTCGGGAATTTTTTCCTTTCACTCTTGGAGATTTTGCGACTTGCAAGATCCACAGCAAAAAGATTCCTCACCTCATGAAACTTCGATCTCCGAATTCCCAAAACCTTGCCTCCAACATGATCTACAGCTGAGATCCTCCATGATCCAATGACTTTGGATCTTTCGGCTTTTCGTGAACCGGTAGTTTGAAACTCTAGATTCCAAAGATCGTTGCCTCCTCTACTTCCTGACACCCAAAGTGCCGAAATTTTGAAATCTCAAAATTCACCCCAAGGCACGTCACATTTTGTGACTTCGGGATTTTCAATGCTAAGCGCCCTAGCTCCTTGTCATCAAGTTTCCTGGTATGCCAAACCCCGATATGCCGAAATGTCGATGTTTCACACCAAAGGCACGTCGCGTTTCGCGACTTCGGGATTTTCAATACTAAGGTACTGGTTCCTTGTCATCAAGATTCCCTGTATGCTGAACCCTGAAATACCAAAATTTCACACTTGATTATCCTTTTCATGAATCAGGAATTTGAGTGACTAAGGGTTTTGACCTGCACTCCCAACTTATGGGTCCCGAATTCCTGAAATAATTTGATGATTCAAACAGACCATGATCAATGGTCCACGTTGATTCTTGATGTCAGGATGGTGGATTCATCCAACTCCTAACCACCTTGTAGCTCCTCTGGATCCTACAGTCCCCGTGACTTCGCTATTTCTCTTCGGAGAATTCTGATCACTCGATTCACTCCTCAATGACTTCTGCAAGACAAATCGGTGTTCTCCCTCTTGAACTTGTCTTTTATGATATGCTTTCAACTTTCATCTCCCTTTGAACACTTCAAAGTTACTATCCCTCCTGATCTTTCACTTGCAAACTCAAGTCCCCAAAAGGAATTATGCTCGCACTCCTTGCGGCAATCTTTCAAATAACCTCTAGTTATTTGAGTCCTCGACTCAGTGCACTCTTTGCAACATCAGTCCTTCCACCTTCACCTTAGTTGATAACTTTTAAGGTTTCAACTATCCTGTGCACACCTTGCACGGCTCTGTACTTCACCTGCACTTCTGCTGGTATGAGAACAATGGTATCTCTCCTGATCTTTCTGAGATAAAACTTAGACTCTTGTCAACGCACACCTTGCGGACATTTCACTGTACTCCTTGCAGGAACTCTCAAGATGAAAAACAATTGAAACTTGTTCTTCTCCTCTCTCAGACTTCATATACTTAATGTGAAATCACACATTCAACACAGCATTGAAACAAATGCATAAACAGAGAGAATAAAACAATTGTAAGCGTACCATTCAGCAAATGTAAATAGTAAGCATCATAACACCATGAAAATTGAGTCAAAGCTTCATATATTAACTCAAGTGCTCTTGTACATGGGTTCTTCTCTACAGTTCTCTGCTACAACTCAATAGCTTATGAAAAAAATCTCTCTTCTTCTGTTCTAATGATACAATTATACAAGGGTGAGGGTGTCTATATCCATTTTCCCTCCTGCACTTCTAAAATTGTCTGATCTCCTAATTCAAATCTACCTACTTTCATTAAACAGACTTAATGTCTATTACATCCGGAAAATGAGAGCAAATCGCTCAAGATCTGTTTACAACATGCAAGTATGCTTCCTTTAACTACTACATTAATATCTGGTCATTAATTTTTCAAAAACATTTCAAAATGTGAAAAATGTGTGTTGTGCTTTTCCAGCTGTCTTCTGCCTTTATGGTTGCTTGGTTGGCTGCTTACGATGCTCCTGCATCATACTCCCTCACTTGAAAATTTTCATGAACTCCTTTTCATGAGCTCTTGCACGGTCTGTCCATGCTTATGAATTTTTGCTTCATCTTTCCAACTAGCATCTTCAACTAGATGTCCCTTCCATTTGACCAAGTATTCAAAATACTCTTTTCTCCTGGTCTTTTTGCTAATCCTCTTGTCAATTATTCTTTCCATTTGTTGATTTTCAGCTATAGGCATTTGTTTTGTCTATTGAATATCTTTATGTTCCTTCTCTGCTCCTGCTTCTTCAGCTCTGTAAGGGTACAAATCTGCAACATTGAATATCGGTGAGATTCCGATCCCATCGGGTAATTCAATCTCATATGTGTTTGCCCCAAATTTCCTTATGACCTAGCACGGTCCAAACTTTTTCATCTTCAGTTTGTTATATGTTCCCCTTGGGAACCTTTCCTTCCTCAGATGTGCAAGAATCAGGTCACCAACTTCAAATTGAAGTTCTCGCCTGTGTTGATTTGCTCTCCGCTTGTATTCTTGACTTGAACTCTGTGATCGCTCCTTGACTCAGTTGTGAAGCTCCTTCATCCCTTCCGCAAAGTCTTCTGCACTAGCACTCCTGAATTCAGCTTGTTCCGAATCTTTCAATTCAGAAACTTCCCTTGGATGCATTCCATATACAATTTGGAATGGACTATGCCCTGTGCTTCTGCTAAGCGAATCATTATAAGAAAATTCCTCCGGTGGCATAATGTGATCCCATTAACTGTGGTGTTCAATCACTAAGCTCCTCAACAAATCTCCCAAGCTTTTGTTCATGACTTCTGTCTACCCATCCATTTGAGGATGATATGCTGAGCTAAAAGACAAACTTGTCCCCAGATTTTTCCATAAGGTCCTCCAGAAATTCCCTACGAACTTGGTATCTTAATCAGACACGGTACTCCTTGGCAAGCCATGAAGTCTGATGACTTCCTTGAAAAATAGGTTTGCAATATGAGTTGCGTCACTGGTTTTCTGGAATGGTATGAAATGTGCCATTTTTGAAAATATGTCGACTACCACAAAGATTAAATCATAGCCTCTCTGTGTTCTTGGCAGTCCCAATATAAAATCCATGCTCACTGTGTCCCACGGCCTTTCTGGTATGGGTAATGGTTGATATAACCCTGTGTTCTGCCTTTTCCCTTTTGTGTGCTGACAAATCCTGCATCTGTCCACAAATTTCTTAACATTTGTCCTCATTCCTGGCCAAAAATATGAGCCATTCAACTTTGAGAACGTCTTATCATGAACGAAGTGTCTGGCCAATCCTCCACTGTGTTTTTTCTTCAGCAAGTTCTCCCTCATGGAGCATTTTGGAATACATAGTTGATTGCCCTAGAATAATAACCCATCCTAGATCATATACTCGGTCCATTGGCTTCTGTCCCTGAGAACTGGATTCTCAGATGTCTCATATGCCTTTTTAAAATCTGGGTCATCCCTATACGTTTCTTTGAGGTTATCAAAACCCAAAGTCTTGACTATGAATTCCTGCATAATCAAACATTTCTTGCTCAAAGCATCAGCAACTTTGTTAGCAGTTCCAGAAATATGCTTAGTCACAAAAGTAAAATTCTGCATGAATTCAACCCATTTAGCATGCTTTTGGTTTAACTTCTCCTGTTGATTCACAAATTGTAAAGCATGATTATCACTGTACAAAAAAAACTCTTTAGGAACCAAATAATGTCTCCATTTCTTCAGTGCTTGTATGACTGCATAGAATTATTTGTCATATGTTGAGTACTTGATCTTTGCTTCATTCAGTTTCTCACTGAAATATGTGATCGGCCTGTCATCCTAGCTCAAGACAGCTCGAATTACAAATCCACTTGCGTCACACCTGACCTGGAATGTCTTGCTAAAATCCGGCAAAACCAGAATTGGTTGCTCCGTGATCTTCTTCTTCAGCAAGTTGAAGCTCTTCTCTACTTATTCTGTCCCGTGAAAAGACTTGTGTCTTTTCTTCACCGTATCCATCATTGGTGTGTTAATTCCACTGAAATTTCGAATGAATTTTCTGTAGAAACTTGCCAAACCATGGAAGCTTCGAACTTCAAACACACTCTTGGGCGATGGGCAATTCTTAATTGCATCTACCTTTTCTAGATCCATCTTCAACTCATTTGCAGAGATAACAAAACCCAAATAAATGAGTTATGTCCTCATAAATGACGATTTCTTCATATTTATCAGAAATTTCTCTTGCTGTAATCTTCTCATTACTGCAGCTAAATGCTTCAAGTGTTCTGCTCATGTTTTGTTGAAGATTAATATATCATCAAGATATACGATGATGAATTTCCCAATGAAATCCTTTAGAACTTCATTCATCAACCTCATGAAAGTACTGGGTGCATTCGTTAAGCCAAATGGCATGATAATCCATTCATACAGCCCCTCATTTGTCTTGAATGTTGTCTTCCATTCATCACCTTCTCTCATTCGAATTTGATGATACCCGCTTTTCAAATCAATCTTTGAAAAAAACTTTGCTCCACTCAAGCAATCCATCAAGTCGTCCATCCTTGGTAATGGAAATCTATATCTGATGGTAATCTTATTGATTTCCCTTGAGTCTGTACACATTCTCCAGCCTCTGTCTTTCTTTGGGTTGAGCACTGTTGGAACAACGCATGGACTCAAGCTCTCTCGAATCAATCCTTTGTCCATTAAGTTCTGGACATGTCTCTTGACTTCTTCATTTTCCTACGGCGTCAACCTATATGCAGCTTTGTTCGGTAAACTAGCTCTAGGTATAAGATCAATATGATGGCTTATACTCCTGATAGGTGGTAACGAACAAGGTGGTTCGTCCACTACTATATCAGCAAATTCTCCCAACAATTCCTAGATTTCTTCTGGTAAATCATCTATTCTCGTACCGGTCAAAACAATTTTGGGCTTCCTGACCACAATAAATTGTGTGTCTTCCTTCTTCTTAACCTCCTTAAGAAGTTCCTTCCCACTCATGAGAAGTACAGTGTTTCTCATCTCTGTTTTCACCTCTTGGTTTTTAATCGGCAGCAATATGTGTGTCCTCCCATTCTTATCCAGGGTGTACGTGTTCTTTCTTCCATCATGAATCACGTTCCTGTCATATTGCCACAGTCTACCCAGCAATATATGACAAACATCCATGGGAATGACATCACATAATATTTCATCTTTATATCCTCCTATTTTAAATTCAACTAAACACTGTTTAGTGACATTTACCTGATGTCCTTTTTGTAGCCACGAAACTCTATATGGGCTTGGACGTACAACAGTCTCCAACTCCAACTTTTATACCATCTCTGTAGATGCGAGATTGTCTGTGCTACCGCTGTCCACTATGACCTTACATATCATGTCTTTGGTTTTGCAAGAATTCTGAAACAAACTGTTTCTTTGGGCTGGGTTCTCTGCCTCCTTCTCTGGCTTCAAGAGAACTTTCCTCATCATCAAAGATCTTTTTCCCTCAGTTTCTTCTGCCTCAACATTCCATCCTTGAGCTTCGGCAATGTGAGTTTCACCACCATCTTTTTTCTTATCTGGACACTCATAGGATTTACGTTCGATCTTTCCACAGAAAAAGCATTTTTCTTCACTGCCTTTGCCTCTTCCTCTTCCTCTAGCTCGAGGAAAAGTATTTCTATCAGCATATTGCCCTCTCTATGAGCTTCCTCCTCTCTCATGTTGAGTTTGAGGTTTCTTCCCCTCTTCTTTAGATTTTTGAGATCTGTCTTGGGCAATTGTTTTGCCTCTAGCTTGACTTCTACCTCAACCTCTTTGACCTTGCTTCTGGCTCAGCTTCTCTTCATCTTTCAGAGCTATCTGACAAACATCTTCCACATTTCGAATGGTCATCATACTCATATCATATTGAATGGCATACCCTAGACCATTCATGTATCTGGAAACGTTTTCATGATCGCTTTTCCGATGATCTGCTTTGATGTTTATCTTGTAGAACTCTTCAGTGTATTCTTTCACTGACATCAGCTTCTATCTAAAATTTTGCATCCTCCGAAACAAAGTGATTTGATAATCCTTGGGTATAAATTTGGCTTTCATCTTTGCAACCATTCTATCCCAGCTTTTGATTTTCTGCTTGCCCTTGCAGCGTCTGTCATCCTGCAGTTCATCCCACCATAGTGCTGCATGCCCTTTAAGTCTAGTAACGGCATGTTTGACCTTCTTGTCTTCCTCGACATCCTCATAGTCAAAGTACTTTTCTAGAGCTCTAATCTAGTCTAGAATCTCTTCAACATCCAGGTTTCCTTCATATACTGGAATGTCCATTTTTTCTCTGGCACCTATCCTTACAACAGCCCTGAATAGGTGTTCGTCCGCAGCATCTTCGACTGCAACTTCTTCTCCTTTGTTTCCAGCTTCATTTTCACTTTCGACCTCATTGATATCCCCAGTGTCAAATGTGTGCCTCTGTGTTGTCTCCATGGCAACAAGCCTAGCACGTAACTCACGCATTTATCTTTCTCTTGTTGCATCAGGCATTGGCATTGGCCTGTCTCTTCTTCTCGGTGGCATGGCTATAAAATGTTCCCCTGTTCTCTCTACTATAGAAAGTAAAGAACTTGTTCTGAGCTCTGATACCACACTGACGCAACACCCCCTACCTCAGCAGGTTCTGCGTGACCTCCCGGTCACAGGATCGTTCCAAATCTTCCCCTAAGTTAGATTGACTCTTTGGTTTCCCCACAGGGAATAACACACACAAAAGGTGTATTCCACAACTGACCAACAAATATGATTGGGGCTTTTCGTTTCCTTTCGGGATTTTGGATTTCACGATTTCGCAAATCCTGTTGTCGAGCCCCTTGTCTCTTCAACCTCCGAAACTCGAAACGTCAACGAGGGTTGACTTCTTCAATGCATCGAACACACGCCTCTTTTTGCCACTTATTTCGGCTTTTCGGAACTTGAGTGATCGACCAACACTCATTCGTCTTCCCTTATGATTTTCTAGTTTCTAAAATTTCCCCTTTTGGCAAGATTGAAGGTCTTTCGGGATTTTCCCCAAAGCTTGACCACTCCCTTGACTTCTTTTGCATGTATACTCCCATTAATGCTTAGGACCCACCTTTCGGCTTTTTCCTTTTTGTGATTTCAAGAGTTGCGTTGACATGCAGCTCTGTCTCTTGACTCTCGGAACCTCGAAACCCGATTGGGCCCATGGCTATTGTCCTTCAATGTTTCAGGAATTTTTTCCTTTCACTCTTCATAATTTCACTACTTGCAAGATCCACAGCAGAAAGGTTCCGCACCTCCTGAAACTATGATCTCCGAATTCCTGAAACCTCACCTCCAACGTGATCTACAGCTGAGATCCTCCACAATCCAATGACTCTGGATCTTTCGGCTTTTCGCAAACCAGGAATTTGAAACTCTCGATTCCAAAGATCATTGCCTCCTCTACTTCCCAACACCTGAAGTGCCGAAATGCCAAAATCTTGAAATTCACCCCAAGGCACGTCGCGTCTCACGACTTCGGGATTTTCAATGCTAAGCACCCCGGCTCCTTGTCATCAAGATTCTCGGTATGTCGAACCCTGATATGCCAAAATGTCGATGTTTCTCACCAAAGGCACGTCGTGTTTTGCAACTTCAATATTTTTAATACTAAGGTCCTGGTTCCTTGTCATCAAGATTCCCGGTATGTCGAACCCTGAAATACTGAAATTTCACACTTTATTATCCTTTTCGTGAATCAGGAGTTTGAGTGACTAAGGGTTTTGACCTGCACTCCCAACTTATGGGTCCCGAATTCCCAAAATAATTTGATGGTTCAGACAGACCACTATCAACGGTCCACGTTGATTCTTGATGTCAGGGTGGCAGATTCGTCCAACTCCTAACCACTTTGTAGCTCCTCTGGATCCTACGGTCCCCGCAATTTCGTGAGTTCTCCTCCTAGAATTCTGACCGCCCAATTCACTCCTCAATGACTTCTACAAGACAAATCGGTGTTCTCCCTCTTGAACTTGTCTTTTATGAGTTGCTTTCGACTTTCATCTTCCTTTGAACACTTCAAAGGTACTATCCCTCCTGAGATTTCACTTGCAAACTCAAGTCCCCAAAAGGAATTATTCCCGCACTCCATGCGGCAATCTTTCAAATAACCTCTAGTTATTTGAGTCCTTGACTCTGTGCACTCTTTGCAACAACAGTCCTTCCACCTTCACCTTAGTTGATAACTTTTAAGGTTTCAACTAGCCTACGCACACCTTGCATGACTCTGTACTTCACCTACACTTCTGCTGGTATGAGAACAATGGTATCTCTCCTGAGCTTTCTGAGATAAAACTCAGACTCTTGTCAACGCACACCTTGTGGACGTTTCACTGCACTCCTTGCAGGAACTCTCAGGATGAGAAACAATTGAAACTCATTTTTCTCCTCTCTTAGACTTCATATACTTAGCATGAAATCACACATTCAACACAGCATTGAAACAAATGCATAAACAGAGAGAATAAAACAATTGTAAGCATACCATTCAACAAATGTAAACAGTAAGCATCATAACACCATGAAAATTGAGTCAAAGCTTCATATATTAACTCAAGCGCTCCTATACATGGGTTCTTCTCTACAGTTTTCTGCTACAGCTCAACAAGTTATGAAAAAAATATCTCTTCTTCTGTTCTAATGATACAATAATACAAGGGTGAGGGTGTCTATATCCGTTTTCCCTCCTACGCTTCTAAAATTGTCTAATCTCTTAATTCAAATCTACCTACTTTCATTAAATATAATTAATGTCTATTACATTTGGTAGATGAGAGAAAATCGCTCAAGATCTGTTTACAACATGCAAGTATGCTTCCTTTAACTACTACATTAATATATGCTCATTAATTTTTCAAAAACATTTCAAAATGTGAAAAATGTGTGTTGCGCTTTTCCAGCTATCTTCCGCCTTTATGGTTGCTTGGCTGGCTGCTTACGATGCTCCTGCATCATATATGGACACCCATTAATATTAGGACACCCATTAATATTAGGTCAACCGTGGCTAGCAACAGCAAATGCATACATAAGATGTCGCACAAGCAACTTGACAATTTCTAGAGGAAGTGTTATAAAGAACCTTATCTTGTATCCTCCAGCCAAACTAAGTTTTCCTATCATACACCAGCATTTGTAACCACCTAGATATCTGGAAGAAAACATATTCCCTCCTCTCACACTAGAAGAAGCTCTTGGGCTCAAAAACCAATTAGAAGATGACGTGATCAGCAGCTTCATTAACATCCCAATTGTTATAGGTAACCCAACATGTCAAATGCTAAAATTCGTGTTAGACAATCAAGCGCAGGGAGATCCTTTGGAAGAATTGATTGATCAACACATTCCCACTACTATTTTCCATAACAGCATTTTTGTTGAAATTGCACCAGTAAGATTTTTGAATACTAGTGCCAATCTGAATGACCAACAACAACAAAAATTAATCTAGATCCTTTCTAAATACCAACAGGATTTTTCCTGGGAATATTCTAACATGAAGGGCATTGATACCCAACTATTCACACATCATATCTATATTGAAAAAGATACCCAACCCATTTGACAGCCCCAACGAAGATTAAACCCTTATCTCATGGACATTGTCAAAGAAGAATTATAGAAACTGTTGGATGTGTATTTTATATATCCTATTTCAAATAACCAGTGGGTCTCCCCACTGGTAATCATCCCTAAAAAGAAATGTAAGTGGTGAATCTGTGTAGACTATAGAGAACTCAATAAATCTACCCAGAACGACCATTTCCCCCTACCTTTTGGAGATCAAGTCCTTGATACTTTAGCAGGGAAGTAGTTTTTCTCTTTCTTAGATGGCTTTAGCGGTTATAATCATATTCAAATTGCTCTGGAAGACCAGGATAAAACTACATTTACATGTCCTTGGGGTACCTTCTCATATCAATTCTTTCCCTTTGGTTTATGTAATGCTCCAGCTACATTCTAGAGAGTTATTTTAAGCATATTTTATGATTTAATTAATGAGGGACTCAAAGTTTACATGGATGATTTTACCCCTTATGGAAATAGCTTTGATCGAGATATAAGAAATATGGAGAAGGAACTAGAATGACGCATTGCTACTAGGCTATGTTTGAGTCATAATAAATGTCATATGATGATGATTGAAGGTGTGGTACTAGGACACTATGTTTCTGCAGACGGAATCAAGGTAGACCCAGCAAAGATAGAGGTAATACTTAAATTGCCTACACCCCGTACACAGACCGAGGTATGTGGTTTCCTTGGTTGTGTAGGATATTATCAAAGATTCATAGAAATTTTTTCAAGAATAGCTGCACCTTTACATGCTTTAACTGGTAATGTGGAATTTCAATGGTCTGATAAGTGTGATGTTGCATTTGTAGAGATTAAAAGGTTAATTTCAATAGCATCGGTGCTGCGAGGACCAAACTGGAAGTTACCATTTCACATATCTTCAGATGCATCATATGTCACTATAGGCATTGTCCTTGGATAGGAAGAAGACAAGAAGCCTGATGTTATTTACTTTATTAGCAAAAATATTACTCCTTCCAAATTAAATTACACAGTAACAGAAAAATAATTTTTAGTTGGTATACATGCTATTAATAAATTTTGACACTACATAACAGGTTATCCAGTGTTTCTATATATTGATCACTCTATCATTAGATATTCAGCCAACAAACCAATTACTAATGGATGGGTTACTCAATGGTTGTTGTTGTTGCAGGAATTCAATATCACCATTAAGGATCGGTTGGGGAGAGAAAATCTTGTTGCAGATTTTTTGTCTCGTATACCCAAGACAGATAACTCTTTGACAGATGAATACCAATTTCCAGATGAAAAAAATTTCGTTGTAACTAATAAATCACCTTGGTACACTGATCTGGAAAATTATCTGGCAGTTGGTAAATTACCAGTGCACCTGTCATCAAGAGAAAGGAAATTAATTGTTCAGTGTAGTGCACGGTTCACCTGGATTGGTGGATATATTTTCCACATAGGGTCTAATATTCAGATCCGAATATGTATCATAGCGGATGCAATTCATGATGTCGTGAAGGCGTGTCATTATGAGCCTTGTGGCAGACACTTTGTAGACCGAAGGAATGGGCATAAGGTGTTGCATATGGGTTATTATTGGCCCTCGATATTTAAAGATGCAAAGAAGTATGTCCAGGCCTGTGATAGCTATCAGAGGATGGGTCGACCAGGTCAGGCTAATGAAATGTCGTTGCAACCACAAGTGGTGGTCGAACCTTTCGAGAGATGGGCACTAGATTGTGTTGGCCCCTTTAACCCAAAATCAAACCAAAAATCTTATATACTAGTTGCAACAGACTATATGACCAAGTGGATAGAATAAGTAGCCTTGCCAAACGCAATTGACGAAGCAGTCATTAAATTTATTTTTGAACTATTTGTACACTATGGATTACCCAAGGAAGTAATCACAGATGGAGGGTCACAATTTACAGCACATAAGATCTCATCCACTTTGCGCAACTATCACATTAAACATAGGGTTACCTCCCCATACCAACCCTAGGAAAATGGACAAGTGGAAAGTACCAATAAAGTCTTGGAGGAAATATTGACAAAAACAGTCTCAACAAACCATCAAAATTAAGCAGCCGAGCTTCCAAATGCCTTATGGTCCTATCACACAACATGGAATAACACTACTAGATACTCTCCTTATCACCTAGTCTTTGGCAAAGAGCCAATCTTTCCAATTGAATTTGAGATCAAGACTCTAAAAATGGCCCAGAAAATTGGACTGGATCTTACAGAAGCACACACGCAGCACTTACAGTAGCTCAATTAGTTAGACGAAGCACGTTTTTTTCCCTTCAGCACACAACTGTTATTTAGCAATAGAGAGCTAGGTGGCATGACAAGCATATCAAGAAGAAATCGTTCCAGAAAGGTGATTGGGCGCTTCTTTATGATTCCAGATTTTAGGATTTCCCTGGGAAGTTGCAAACAAGATGGCTTAGACCGTATGAAATCAAGGAAGTCCATGATAATGGTACTATCACTTTAGTTACCATTGACAGGTCTAGTTCTCCTTTTCTAGTAAATGGACATCGACTACAGCTCTACCATCAGCCGCTTTCAAAAGAATCATTTTTCCAAGGAGTAATTAACGATCATGTTAGTCTCTAATTTTTCTTTTGATTTAGTGAGAAACCCTAATCCTAAACCCTTCCTACCTACACTTCATTATCTTCTTTCATTTGATTTTAATCATTATTTTCAGCTTGTTATGGTTTTCATTTTAGTTCTTTGGATAATTTCTTTAAGTTTGGAGTTTTAAGACATGGTTTTGAATGATGTGTCACTTCATATGCCTGTTTGAACTTTACAAATTCAAATTATGCTAAGTCATTAATAGCGCTACTGGAATAAAATTATTCCCATAGCGCAAATATAATCATGCCTTAATATACGACCGCCACCCAAATTTCATTATGATTACACAGATCGTGGACTAATAGTTCGCATGTGTCCCACGATGGCTCTCGAATCATTTTATGATTCAAACCGTTACATGATCGAATTGATCTGTACCTGCAAAGAACTCATTTCAAATCGTTCAATTCCCAAAGATCATTATCTAAACCTGCCACTTGTCATTCTGATTGTGTTGAATTATAAGCGCAGGTATTTTTCTCAGAAGAATTGTTATATGTTAACAGTTGAAGTTTGTAAATTCAAAATCCGATCAATGCCTATTGTAGAATCGTGTTTCATGGTGCCTAAGAGAAGCGGGAAAGTGGTCAGATTGGAACCTGAGGGCGTCGAGCTTCTTAAGGTATATCTGCATATGGCACAGAGATTTAGAGATGTTGGTTGGTTTGAATTCCTCACTACCTTCCAAGGTCAAGATGAACAGGTCTCTTTGGCGTTTGCACAAAATTTCGATGGTTACGAAGTGGAGATAGAGAAATTTCTAATGTTGGTGATAGAACAAACAATTTCCAAGGCTTGTAGGTTGGTGGTCGGAGGAGAACGATGGTGGAAGAAAAAGCATGTAATTACAGAATTCACCAATCATTTTTTGCTGCTAGACAAACAAAACCGGGATTGGAGAAAAGAAATCCCTCACAGTTGGATCAAACAGGAATGGAACACTTCTCTGATCGTTATCCACAGGTATATCACCTGCAAAGGTAGATTCTCGCTGATTTATATCTAACACATTAGGTTATTAATTCATCTAAATGGTGATTATCCTTTAAATTTTCCTTATTTTCTCCTCAAAAGCCTAGAAAAAACGTCAAAAAGAGTGCAGTCACACTCCTCCAATGCAAAGAGTAGCCTATTTCATCAGGTTTTAATTAATACTCTAGTTGTGTCTACCCTAAGAGAAATACAAAAACCCTGGAGCTGGCTCATGCAATCTCTAAATCCCGATCCGTGGTCCAGAAAACAGAAGAAAGGAAAAAGGAAAAGGGATGTTACACAAGAGCCAAGCATTCCAGTTGATGAAACCATTGTTAAAGAAGAATTGTCTGCTATTAGGGTAACGAGGACTAACAGAGGTAAGATACCCAAATGGGAAATAGAAAATGAAATGCTTCCTGAGGTAGATTTAAAAATAGAAGAAGACTCTGATGAAGATTATAATGTTACACTCTTAGCCAAGCATAAACCACTAGCAACCAGTAAGAAGAATGTTGCAATTAAAAGGAAAAAGAAGAAATGTGTGTCTGTGCCTCAAGACCCTAGGAGGAACTCTACAAGAGTCACCAACAAGTACAGGCTAAGGCCCAAAGCCATGTTTGATTCCTCAATCAAAAGAGAAGATGTCACAGTGATAGAAGACCATTCTGAAGATGTTAAAGTAGATATCAAACAAAATATAGGAAATTCCCCAGTACATAAAGAACCAACAAAAGAAGGTAAGCAAATTGTTCCATTCTCTACAGGACCTGTAACAAGAGCTGCTACCAAATTGTCAAGAGCTAAAGTATCTGCCAAAGGTATAAGTAGGGTTCCTGAAACTAAAGAAAGTAATATTGTAGATTCAGACCATATATCAGACATGCCTGAAGCCATGGAATCATCCAGTTCAGGTGAAGAGCACGGCTCAGAATTGGTTTCTAAGTACCAAATTAAGATGAAAGAACCTCAGGTTGTCATAGATTTGAATGAGCCTGCACTTGCTGAAGAGTTCCCCGAGTTCAGGGCTAAAGTCAGAACTAATAAAAAAAAGATCAGAGAGCTCCATAAGACAGTGGAACAGTTGAATAAAGAGAAGGATAATGTAGAGAAATGGACTGCTAATCATCAAGAAAAGATGAACACAACAGAAAAAAGAAAAAACAGAAATCAAATACAGGAAATAATTTGTTTTTCCTGTTTTAGTCCTTATATTCAAAAGACATTTCTGAAACTATGGAGATGAATTTGTTAAAACCAAAAGAGTTTTTTGTTTTAAACATTCCCCTTCAAAAAAACCTCTCTTGGTTTTTACACATCAATAACATTTTAAGAGATTCGAATTGATATTTGAGGCCTATTTTTCTGCGATATCATAATAAATAATTTCATGTTTTAGTCAGTAATTTTGGGAGAGGTTACAGAACAGATGGTGATGAATTTTTGGAAACCAAAAGAGGTTTTTTGGGGGAACTAGTCCCTTCAAAAAAACCTCTCTCGGTGTTTACACACATATCACCATTTGAGAGATACGAAGATATTGTTGGACCCTATTTTTCAGGAATTTGCCAGATTTATTTTCATAAAAAATCTCATGGACAACAGTTGACAAGACACCTCATCAATTCGAATTGGAGATCAGATTGGATATTCTCCTTGATTATTTGAAACAAGAAAATAAATATATATGAGGAGGTTTTCAGATCCATAGCTTTTGGATCTTGATTATTATGTATTGTATCTATATAAACTTAGTAGAGGGAGAAGTTAAGGGCGGGGAAAAATTGGAGATCCAGAGGACTCATTTTGAAACTCTTTGTAAGGCATTATTGTTCTCTTTGACACTTAATAGCAAAGGCATATGGATGGTTAGACACTCTTTTCTACTCTGATTTTCTTTCTTCATGCTTGAGTTCATTATTCAGACTGCAATGCATTTGTTTCTTGATTGTTAATTAATACAGTAAAGAATTTGTTGTAGAAATTATTTTCAAGTTTTGATTTCAAGTTGATGGTCTTGTTTCTTTATGATATTCTGAGACAAGAATTTATGTGAAGTTGAAAAATTGAAGGCTTCACTCTCCCTTTTCTTTATTGGTCTAATCTGTATGTGTGGCTACCTTTTATTCATTCAATGGGATATGTTATGTTCTAATTTTGATTTTCATGTGATGTTATAACCCTGAACCTGTTTTTCAACCATCTTATTCAAAAACCAAATCATAAAAACCTTCAAAACACTTTGCAATAAACCAATGATGCCCTAGCTTGCCCTCTCACAGTCAAGTGCAACTTTAGGGACTAACAGATCCTACTGTTCATATTTTAGTTGGCTGGGAAGGTAACCCAGCAACTTCAGCTCCATGAAATTGTTGTTTTTCTCTAGTACTGTGCATACTGTATATATTTTTCTTTGAAGATTTGATTGAGTTTTTAAGTTTTTTCTTTCTAGGGAAGTCACTATAAAGAGATTTGGAGAACAAAGACTAGAAAGGGTGTAAAATATGACTGTAATGAAAATATAATTAGCACTCTTTTCTATTCTTTATTTATAAATGTTACATATCTTTCAAATTCAAACTCCAAATTGCTCTTGTTTCACTTTGAAAAATCCATCGAATATAAACATTTTTTTTATACAGGAGATGAATATGTCATGTTTTGCAGCAAAAGTCAGACGACTGCACTAAAAAGATGCGTGGTTGTGACTGTAGTAGATAGAAATGAATGCATGACACCGTAAACCATATGATATATTTTACCCCCCTGATCATTGAATAAACCTACCCGTAAAATTACTAAATGAATTTAGTTGATGACTAATCAATCCTAGATTCGCTAAAAAAAATTGCATGTGAGAGGTATCTAATTAATTAATTAGATGGTTCAATTTGAATATCATCATCATCTTCCTAGAACTACAATTGTCGTTCCTTTAAATAGCTATCGTTCCCTTGCTTACGATTGTTGTTCCCTTTGCAGGTAATGGTGTTCATTCGAAAGTAACAACTATCGTTCCATTGCTTGTGATTGTTGTTCCCTTTGCGGGTAATGTCGTTCAATCGAAAGTAACAATTATCGTTTCCTTGCTTGCGATTGTTGTTCCCTTTGCGGGTAATGTCGTTCATTCGAAAGTAACAGTGGTTGTTCCCTTGCTTGTGATTGATGTTCCCTTTGTCGGTAATGTTGTTCATTCGAAAGTAACAATTTTCGTTCCCTTTCTTGTGATTGTTGTTCCCTTTGCGGGTAATGTCGTTCATTCAAAAGTAACAGTTTGTGTTCCCTTTGCGGGTAATTTCGTTCATTCAAAAGTAACATTTGTTGTTCCCTTTGTGGTTTTTCCTGTTGTTGTTCCTTTCGCTTGAAAGCAACAATTTTTGTTTCCACCAACAACACATGTTGTTTTTATAACTGCCCCTTATACGTTTAGCTATCCCTTTGGATATGAACTTCAATAACTAATTTTCAAAAGCATCACTTCTAATTATCATGGAAACGATTTCTTATTTTCTTTTTGGGGAATATTTAGCATGCCTTATCAAATTGTTTATGGATTGATTCTTCTGAATTTTCTTAATATTGTTCATGATCCATAACCACCATAATTAGTTTATTTTCTCTATATATATACATATACTTGAATGATAATTTTCCATCACATCATAATAAGGATTCTAAGGCACATTTTTACGTGGCATTCTTACACTTCTTACGCCATCCCAAACTCTTAAGGAGTAGATGAGCCTCCCTTAATAATAACAAAAAAAGATAGATAAAAATACAATACAATTATATATATATATATATATATATATATAAGATGAGCCTCCCTTAATAATAACAAAAAAAGATAGATAAAAATACAATACAATTATATATATATATATATATAGAGAGAGAGAGAGAGAGAGAGAATAATAATAATAATCATAATGAAAGAAAAAAAAAAACCTTCTCTCAAAAAGGATAGGGGGTCTCATCATGAGCCAACCTAGCACGGTCATAAGAGATTAGCATAAGTGGAATTTCCACTATGGATACCACACTAGGGCAAAGGCCTTTGGCATTTAGGGTCAAAGGACAAGAGATCTCATCACGAGTCGGCTTGTTCACTTTGTTATAATCTAGTGAGTGGCATTGTTGTTATATGGCTACCAAACCAGGACAGTGGCATTTTTGGGAAAAGACTATTAAAAATACTTATTCAAGATATTGGCTCATCTATTGGTTAAATGGAGACCTTGTCGAGGCTATGGACGCCTGCTGGCAGCAGTGGCTCTTCTTGTGGTATTGAAGTTTATCTTAATTCACCAAATTTTTATTGTGCTCATAGATTTCCTTTGTTTAAGAAGAGGCTATAATTCTTTCTATATTCAAAACAAGGGAGGATAACAAAATTATGACAAGTGGCATACTTATAAAACTTGGAAATATTAGAAATATTTGAAATTTCTTCCTTAACACTTTGGATATTGGTATTTGGGCTTGATATTCCACAAAATATATGATTATCATTCATTTCCATGATTAATATTAAGATTCTTTGGAAATTGTTAACGGTTGTTCTACCCATTGGCAGTTGTGCAATAAATAATCCATCACTTGACTGTCCATCGTTAATACATTCACAGATACGACTGGTTGAGGTCGACCTTTCACTCATTGGGGGGTGAACATTCTGCACGAGTTAACGATAAGCCATAATAATTACAGACAATGGGAAGCTACGTTATATTGTTGTGTAATTTTTTTATGTATACCATTTATGTTAATTTTCTTTTAGAGGTTGATCTGACAAGTTTCACAGGTGGGAACGATAGTTGTGTCAGTTTCCTTACAAAAATATGGGTGGTCGAATTATTCGTCGTGAACCTACACTGTTGCGAGTTACTGATCAAGCCAGGGAAATTCTAAACCATTTAGGATGGACACAGTATTTCAATAGGTTGCAGGGATTTAATACAAATATTGTGTTGGCATCCTTCCAAAATCTACAAGGGGGAATCTCAATACTTTGGGGCATAAAAATACCATTCATTGACACCATCATAGCCGAGGTTACAGGATTTCCAAATGAAGGAACAAAATGGACTGGTAAATACACAACACTCCAAGAAGATGTGGAATCCTTTGCAGTTCCAGGGGAGGAATTTGACAGGAAAGGAAAAGGCCTCAACCCCACTGCTCTTAGTGAACCTTGGAGGGAGCTAGCAGGCGTGGTGCAAAGATACATTACATGTGATGAATCATATGATGTGGTGAGACCTCGCCACCTCAATTTCTTGGCAGCATTAAAACAACGGTTAGTATTAAATATGCCATTTCTTTTAAATAGCATTTTTCATGAGGTAGCTGGAAGAACTCAAAAATCTAAATACCATGATAGTGTAATCAGTCATCATGGGATGCTAAAATATAATAGACAGGGCATTAAATCATGCACAAATGATGTGGGAATACCTAATTGAGCTCAACAAACCCTTGCAAATAGAGCAACCAGAAGTTCCCCAGTCAGAAATCCACCCTGAAATTCCTCCACAAGGAATTGAGGTAGTTCATCCAAAGGGAGATAGTGCTCACACAGAAATACCAGCCACCCAGCCTGAAATTGAAACAGAACTTATTCAGTTGGCAGAGGAGCAATCAAAAGAAGAAACTTAGAATATGCAAGAAAAATCATAAAAAAGGAAAATACAAAGAACAACTTCTTCTCCTAAAACCCCCTATGTTAAAAGAAGAAAGGGTAGGAAGACAAGAAAATCTAAAAAAACTCAAGAGACTGTGAAAAAAGAAGAACCATCACATGAAAACCCTATAGGGCAGCAGGATGACTTCTTTGAAAGAAATGAAGAGGATATGGCCCAAGTGTTAGGAAATTTGGTAATGTCTCTTACTGAAGATACACACAGCCTAGAAGAACCCCAAGCTCCAACCTCTCCTCCTTCAAACTTTGTCTTTGATAATCCTGATGTAGAGATGTAATCCTCTCCCATGAGGGAATCTACTGATGTAGAAGAACATCCAGAGCCTCAGTTTAAGGAGATAATTCCATTAGAGAAACAAGAATTCCTAGATGATACAGGTAATGAATTTCTAATTGATCAAGATTTTGAAGACCTTGAAATTCCCCTTGGACATAAAGAACCAGCAGAAGAAGGCAATCGTTGAATCAGAGAGATGGAACATGATAATAAGGCATTGAGGAGGAAGATCAAGAGAATGAATATATTAAAAAAAGAAACTAACAGATTGAAAAGGAAGATTAGACAACTTAAGAAGCGGTTGGAACAGTCTGACAAATCCTATAGGAAGGAGAAATCTAGGAGAATTAGAATGCAGGGAATAAATCCACTTCCTAGGGTTCAAAGAGGGTAAATTCATACTCACTCTGTTGAAACACAAACATATTTTCATGTCCCCTTGGATTCATCTGAAACAGGAAATCAGACAGATGCTCTAGTAACAGTAGAAAAAGTTGTTCAAACTGAAGGGGTTCTTCATTCCTCTACACATGATGTTACTATCAAAAGACTGGAAGCAGAATTGGAACAGTCCCAACAGACCTTAACCCAATGTCGAAATTAAATGGTGCCAGTAACAGAGCATCAGAAAATTTTCAAACAACTTCGATCAATGTCAGCAACTGAAAATGAAATATTTGTTGATCTCAGCAGAGCAAGAGAACAGGTAAAGAAGGTGCAGGGTCATCTTGATGGAGATTTGGAGAAAATAAAAAGTATTTGCTCTTTTATTCTGATGTATTAGCTTGTAGGGACCTTGCTAATAATTATTCCATATTTTTATTGGAACGATATCTTTTATTAAAAGTGAAAGCAATTAGGGCATGAACACCTTCTAAGTTTTCCATTGTCTCTAATTGTGTTTCATGTTTCAAAGAACAAGATGATGCAGTGAAATATTTTTTGTGTGAATTATATCTTCATAATTTCATTTTAGAAGAAAACAGAGATGAGAATCCCAATCCATTCACTGGGGATATCCAGTTCCAGGCCTTTTTATCTTTTGCCAAAAATCAAATTAGATGGGCCAAGGCACATAAGGTCTTCATGAAAAGAGAAAATGGGCTAGACCTATGGGTCAGAGGAG
This sequence comes from Picea engelmannii, assembly GCA_009831015.1. Classification (NCBI taxonomy): domain Eukaryota; kingdom Viridiplantae; phylum Streptophyta; class Pinopsida; order Pinales; family Pinaceae; genus Picea; species Picea engelmannii. The sequence goes on from ML812132.1 coordinate 110,838, forward strand.
AACCTTCTAAACCCTTTGACATAATTATGCAACATAGAGCATTTATGAAGCGGGAAAAGTTTGTGGAATCCTTAGCTCCCATCCATAGACATGTTATATATTCAGGGTTGCAGTACTTTGGAGAAATTAGAGAAGAATCCCTTTTTGCTTCCAAATTAAGATGGAGTGTCTCTTCAAACAAAATCAAGAACAAAGAACCATATGGTTTTAGGAATTTTCAAGCAATTTCTCTTAGATTAGAAAGGTATGCCAATATGATCATGGAAGCAAGTCCTTCCTGGATTGGATGTGGGTACAGTGCCCCCATTATTTGGTATCCTCTAGAGGATTATCAGTGTGTTTATGAACTCCGTAAGAAACAGGAAGAAGCTTCTTTTAAAGAACTTAAAGGTAAGCATGGTTTCCGGAGGTACAGAGAAGAGACTTCTCCACCCTAAAGTCTCACTGCACTGCATATAAATTGTCTTGTTGCATGACGACATGAAAAAAGGTAAGCTGGGGGGTATGTTGGGGAAAGGAAAAGGTATAAATATTCTCCTTGTTACTTTGGCTTATGATATATTATTTCTGACTTTTCTATTAGTTTGAAGTAATTAGGGAAGAAAATAATCAAAAAGCTATTGAAAATAATATTAAATAATATTAGATATTTTCTAAACTTTGGGTTTGAATTGCTTTGATTTTATGTAGAAATGGGAAATTGTTGTTAATCGAGGATAATCAAGAAGATAATAAAGATGCAGAGGTCATTGAAGATTAAATAAATCAGGCACGAGACAGTTCAAGGAAGATTGATTTTTATCTTGAAATCTTCATAAAATAGTAAAAGCAATCCCGAGGATCTCTCGATCCTCGAGATAGCTTCATTCACTTGTCTTATTGTAATATATATAGAAGAGTGAACGATAGAGAGGGGGTGCCAGAATTCCAATATCCTAATTTTTTATACTCTGTACAGCAACCCAGTTGTAAATGACTTAGCAATTATGGAATTCATGGAAGTTTCAAGTGTTTTGACCATTTCCGTGTAGTGAGCTTTTCATAACAGTATCTTCTGAAGACCGTCAACCTAGTCGACAGGAGCTACTGTCTTATTTGTATCTTTATCAATTATGTAGTAATTATGTGGTTGATATTTCCTTCAGAATTTAGAATAGATTCATTAATGTGTCATTTCTATTATGAATTGATTGTGTTATTACATTCACAGAGATTAGATGTTTTACTTGGAAATTATTGATTGTTGTTCAATTACTGATTGTTGTTCAATTTGTTGCTTGTTGGTTCTTTTTCATCAAGTTTGCATTTTTTGTTCCTTCTTAAATCTCAATAGATCATTCTTACTTCTTAAATCTCAATAGATCATTGTTCCTTTCAAATAGATCGATTAAGCATTGTTCTTTGAGAGATTGATTCATTGGCACTTTTGTAGATTAAATTGTTGTTTCCTAGATAGATGAATGAGTTCAGTAATTAATTGATGTTTCTTTTCAGGGTGTTCTATTGCTTAGAACATATTTCCATTTGGTTGAATCATTAGTTTCAGATTTTGTAGTTAATATGTGAATAATTTTGTTGTTACAGTAATTTAGATGAATCTGGATTTGTTGTAAATAAACTATCTACACGATTTAAACCTCTACAACTTATCCGCATAGATTTTGCTGACAATCTTGAGAGAAAAAGATGGATCCTTGGTTGATAAAATTAATGTCAAACTAAGGTTGTTTTTAGGACATCTTTAGAACCCAACAATTTGGTGGTAGAATCCTCAGATTATCCTCGAGTTCCCCTATGTGGGTATGGACTTTGGACATGACCTCAAGATGAGGTTTCCTCTTGGGGAGGTATGGGACCATCGAGGTACGTGTACAAGTTGATTTTTTTTTTCTATTTGGTTTGGTTTCTGCATTTTGATTGTTATACCAAAGACTAATGGGCTTTGTGTGTTGTTTGTAGATATGGAATCGAGAAACCATGATATTGATTTTTCTTAGGTAGAGGCAGAGGATGTGCAAGAGGAGGTGGGTAGGGCTAGGAGACGTCTCTGTTATGATGATCTTGGTGCTACTCATGCAGATGACCTAGAAAGAGATGAGGTGGCCTCCCTCGTTCATGATATGGACAAGTTGAAACAAAGGTTTGAGGTGTTAATACAAGGGGTTCCTAAGGATCGGTGACCCCATATCCAGGATGATAGGATCCAAGAAAAAAGTGTTTGGGGAAGTCATGAGTGACATTCCTTGGTGTGGTGTGTTGTAGTGGTTGGTTTCATGGTGATGGGTCATTTTACCCTAGCTGGGAGAGGGGGAGTGTCCCTAGCTAGGAAGTTTCCACCAACAGACCCTCCAATGACGGACTTTTTAGAGTTAGGGGAACCATAGGTGCCAGACTGTATTGTATGGTCATGGCCCACATTTTGTGTATGGTATATGTATAGGAGTTGAGGCTCCCATTTTGTATATTTTGAGCACAGTTTTTGAGACTAGACTCCAGCAGTGGGGCTGGAGGTTATGTATATTTTTACGAAACATTGTGGAATTTCTATGTGTGTCTGTGTGTGTCATATTTCTGTTTTTGCATATGTTTTTTGTGATGTTTGGTTTGGTACTTATTTTGATGTTGAGGTGGATGAATTATGTTGAAAAATGAATGTGTAATATAATGTGATAAATGTAAATCTAGAACTTGATTAGCCATGGTATATGAAACTTGGTTTGGAATCCTAGGAATACGTGTGAATGTGATGGATTCAAAATTCCAAGATACTAATCTAACTTGTAGGTACTTTCGAAATAAGCACGAATCACGAATGTGGTATACATTATTCAACTACACAATGATGAGCTATGAATCTAGGAAGATTCTTAGGTGATGCATATGGGGGTGATTGGATTTCATGAGCATTTCAATTAAAATGACATACTCATCTTGGTTATTGGTGGTGGGTCTGAGGCATATACCACTAGAGTGGAGTAATACATGTTTTGGGGTGTAAATGACCCAAGTTTTCAAAGCGATATTTTGAGTCCAATGAATGGCACCATCTATGTACCTGATGTGGTAAACGGATGGACAATTCATCTTTCAAAACAAGGAAAAAGGATAAGACATATGTCTTGGAGGGTCTTTTTGTAAAAAAGACTAAAAACACTAGGAAAATGCAAGAACGGCCTAAGGTAGAGTGGCTACACTTAAGGGTATAATTTCTTCAAGTATAACCCATTTGTTTGACAACACAGGTATTCCAACAGAGGAAGAACACCTTCAGTAACCACTCACATAAACAAATCAAATATCAACACACCAATGTTTTCACGTGGTAAAACCCCTATGGGAAACATCCACGGACCCAACCAACGCGGCCACTTGGAGAATTTTATTAATGCAAAAGAAAAATATTACAAAGAGATTTTACAAGAGAGTTTCTCACAATCGATCATCAACAAATGACCCTCCATGCTCTTTAAATACAGATCATGGACCAATTGGGTGTTAAGCCATAGATCAATGGTTGTTAAGATCAAGGAGATTATGAACCGTGAAATCACTCTATGTCAGGAACATATCGTGACCATCGGATTTCCTAACTACAAATGCATACTAATGCATACTAAAGAAACACACTAGGAAACACACTTTTACCTAATGACACATTATACCAAGTAGATCTTAACTAACTCCTAAGTGTCTAAATATCCTAACATCCCCCATTAAGAACAACTTGGGATAGGATTGAAGGATTTACAATAGTGATACAATAGGAGAAGGAAGGAGGCATTAGAGCCTATCCCCCCTTAATGACAACTTCCTGAACTCCTAACGTAGATCAAAGTTTGGAAAACTTTGCTTCTGTAAGAAACTTTGTGAAAATGTCTGCAACTTGATCATCTGTAGGGCAAACGAGAACTTCAATAACTTGATCATGAATGAACTTTATGATGAAGTGGATGTGTAGCTCAACGTGTTTTCTACACTGATGTTGAACTGTGTCTTTGGCAATCTTGATGGAACTCTGATTGTCACACCAAAGCCTGGTTGGATGTTGTTGCTGGAATCCAAAATCTAAAAGGATCTGTCGAAGCCACAAGGCTTCATGACTTGCAGTTACCATTGCTCAGTACTCTGATTCTGCAGAAGAAAGTGCAATAGCCTGGTGTTTCTTACAGGCCCAAGTGATAGGTTTTGAACCAAGGCTGAAAACATAACCTGTAGTAGACTTCTGTTCATCAGGGTCGTCGACCCAATCTGAATCAATGAAACCAACCAATAAAGGAGTCCCCCCTAAACTATAATGTATCTTGAACTGAAGTGTACCACGGACATAGAAAAGTATCCTTTTAGATTCTTTCTAATGGCTTTCATGGGGTGTTTTCATATATCGGGAAACAAGACCATCAGCAAAGGAAAGATCGGGATGGGTGTTATCGGACTAATCAGTAGATGTGGACACTAACAGATCTCCCTAGATCCACCTGGATCTAGAACAAAACAGGACAAGACATGACTCTTTCCCTAAGTTTTGACCATTGAATTAGCTAGTAGAAAGGAACAAGTACCATACCTTTGTATCGCTTCCTAGGGTCTCTGTTGCTCCCACTTTTCTCCAATGCTCTTGTGAGGTCAATACCAAGACAACACAAACCAACCAAAGTGAAGATAGCAAAATATATTCAACTATCAACTTATGTGTATGATCAAGGAATTACACAATAAAGTGAGAATAGCTTTATGGGAAAGGGACATGCCACTGTATCATATTAATTGAAAGTAGAAGATTACAACCTGATCGCCTTGATGTCACAAGCTTCCTTTCGGTGTCTCTTGGCTCCAACACACACACTTTCTCAATCCTTGCATGAAGAAAATCAAAACCTCTTGATAGACTTGCTAGAGTCTCCAAGCTCCTGATCAAACTAAGTCCTTCACACAATTATTTCACCAATTCTCCAATGAATCTTGCTTAACCTTTTCCATGAGAATTCCATCAATATATAGGAGAGAATGAGATGGTTACTTGGATAAGAATGATCCCACAATATCAGGGAATCCAGTACAAGGATAACCATTCGAATGCCAACCCATTCTTTTGGAAGATTCCCTTCTAGAACCATCGAGAATCCATCTTTTTCCAAGCTTTAGAGAAGGTTTTCACCCTAGCTATATAACACAGTGCGAGAAGTTTGCACCCTAGCTTAAGGAAACCTGCGAGAATGGGTCATTCTCGCACCCTGGTATATTAGCAACCTGCGAACTCTCTTCAAAAGTATGTTTTATGGGAAGAGATGAATGTCAATTTTCTTAGGAGAAAGTTCTTATGAGGAGCCTAAGTACACCATCATGATGACCAAAATCATGGGTAACAAAATGCCCCCCAAAGTATGAGGCCAGAATCAGTGACAGTCGAAAGACTTTGTAAGTTGCATGTGTGTGTCGGAAACTGGGAGCACACCTAATCGGAAACCTGCGAACAATGAAGCATCTGCAGAATATCATATATATTAATTCTGAGGTAGGCATTCCCATACACAGATCACAGATGGATGACATTGTAGACATAGGTCATGGCCAACAATCATACACTGTGGATCCATGCCATCAAAATATAGCATAGCCACCAGGAATACATTGTGGATCTATGCGAGAAAATTCAAATCAAGACGACATAGCCACGAGACATACAAAGTGGATCTATGTGTTGCAAATTATACATACTCCATCACAACCTGGACAAAGAGATGATATCGAGGGTCTTCAATCTCGTTGCCCAAAAGTACGAATCTAACCATGTGATTACATGTGTTGAAGTCGAACATGGCAGAAACCACTTGATTACTGGTCATTGATGAAAACATTAACAAGTGCGAGGGAAATCACCATTGATGTCAATGACTCCCAAGGTACTCTAGTACAATCCATCGAGTGTGAATGAATGATTTGAAGTCGAACATTCGACGGAATCTTTCGATCAGAGGTCAATGATGTAAACCCAATGTCGAAAGCGAGGAAACCTACCATTGAGGCATGCAGGTTCCAAGGTACCAAGAATTTCTAAGTCTTGTCTCCGGATAATGAGCTGAAGTCGATGGAACAAAACTTGTCATAGGAGGGCCTTGATTTATCCCCCATCAATGACACGAAATGAGTAATATATTTTGAAGGTGAAACAGAGTATGATGTAAGTTGAACTAGACACAAGGAAGGTTGACATGGAGAGAATGGACAACTGTATATGGTCGACTCAATAGAGGTTTCAGATGAACTTCTCTTAAACATATGAACAACACGACCAATGATTTGGCAGCATTGACTCAGAGATGACACAGGGTATGACCTTGTAGCAAATCGAATGAGAGACAAATGGATTTCCCAAACCGGCTTCAAATATAATGAATAGGGGGTGTCATGTTCAAGAGCGACACTTATTGCCAATCAATATGAAGATGAGAACATATCCCTTTCCCAAATTCTCCCCCACCATTTCTGGCAAGTACCTCTTTATTTTTACGCAAGCTTGAGGAGGATAACATATGCTTGTTGATATAACCTTATCCTTCAGATAATTCCTTCGGAGTATGTTTAACGAACCCTAGGAAGGAGTGGTTTGGTTCCATTAGGGGTCTGTCATTGTTTGTTTAACAAGCCTAGAGATAGAAAACTCGAAGGTTTTTCATGATTATAGAGTCTGGAAAAACACTTAAAAGAGAACTCTCTCAGTTCCTTTTTCGTAAAATAGTCCAATGAGACCGAAAAAGAGATAAATTATCACCCACCAGATGCTTTCTTCAAATACTTTATCGAGCGTGAAAATAGCAAGGTCGCTCGGCTATCTTTTCATATTTAGAGAGTCTGAAAAGAGCTTAAAGAGGACTCCAGGGGGGTTCCTTTTTCGTATAACCTTGTTGATCTTTAAAAAGTGATAAAAGTATGCTCGATCGCATTCTCATGTATTTTCGAGCGTGAGAACGGACAAAGACCAAGCTCGAGGTTTTGTGCAAAAACCATAAAAAACAATCAAAACATGCGATGAAAAAGAATAATTATGTCTGTATCCCTGTATATGAACATCGAAGTCATTACGCCTGCAAAGTTACTCTCAAAAGGGCATTAGGGTTTAGGTTTTAATAAATAAATAATTATAAAAACTCAATAATATGGTAAAAGTAAATATAAAAGAGTAAAACTCTTTTTACCATATCATTTTCACTTTTCCACTATTTGAGCCCAAAACCCCCTCTTTTACCCTCGAAATTTGACGTCAAATTGTGGGAGTTACGATCATCCATTCGACGAGCCGTCAGCGACATTGAGGTAGGCTCTTTGTCCTCTACTCTTTCATGGTTTTATTTTGCATTTTTATTGGAAAAACTCATTTTTGAGATGGTTTTGTGAGACATTCTTGCACTCAGCCATTCTTGCAGGTGGGCTACATTGGACCTGCAAGAATGGGTCATTCTCGCAGGTGAACCCACAGTAGCCTGTGAGGTTCTCGTATTGTGCCTGTCAGGCTGCTATATTAAATATTTTAATGACCTGAAACACTGAATTGTCAAACCAGGGCAAGTAAACTTAGAGCTGCTACACTGTATGTGCGGGTAAGATTCTAATCCCTATCTAAAGACTATCTTAAGAAGAAAACACAAACTCACTCTTAGAAACTGAATCTTAATGACTACCTTGAAACTTGTCATTTCCTATTTAATTCATCAACAGAAAACAGTCCTATGCTTAAGTGTTGGTGCTTCTATTTCTACTCTAATGTGATTTCACACAACTATCTAACACTATATTGAATCATCTAATCATCATTGTTTCTATCTAAGCCATGACAGAAAGATTATTTCCTAAAGTTCTTTTAATCTAAACATTGAAAATAAATTTAAATCTATCCACAGGAAAACAAAGAAATATCCTACTTACCCTACTGGTACCGGAAGCTTCCTCTAATCCAATTGCAACCTAACTATCCTAACTAAGCAGAATAACCTAACTATATAACAAAGCAGAGTAACCTCACTATCCTAAGCAAAACAAAGTAAATTCAAACTCTAAGTTACGTTCAGATTGAAAACTGGAAACAAAGCAAACCTAGTTCATGCTCTAAACTCTACAGGAATCAACCATGCTTTCAATACTCATCAACGTAGAAGATATTAATATGCTGGAAACGATACAGTTGAAGAATAATTAAGAAAGAATATGAATAAGTTAATTCCCAAACTCACATAAGCTAACATGCATGCAAATACTAAAATACTGAAATAAACTAAATCTAAAACAGAGAAAAGCATCGACTTGAACCTGTTTGGAGGGCCCAACCAAAAGGTACAATCACCGAAAGGAAAAACTAGAACTACTCAAATCATTCTACACAAACACTGGCCATGCTTCACGCTCCATTTACACAGAGAAATAACTCAAATTTTATGACAGTAAAGTAACATAACGCAAAAGCAGATTATATTCAGAAATGTGTATCATAACATAACATAACCCAATGTTTCTTAGGAGTGATCTTCTGTTTATATAGATCATCCTCAAAAGTAGTTTAAAGCAACAGTACATTAATTCAAACGGATCCCAGATCCGAAAATAACTCGAAATCAGTTAAAAACGGTCTTCACATCTTCGTGACACGCAGTGTCACGAAGTGTGAGTCATGAAATATTAACAACTCAGTTCTATAATTGTGCCTTCAATCAGCATATGAGTGATGACTTCATCTATCATATAAATCGCATTGTCTCCCACTCTGGCCATAACGCGCAGATCTTTAGCAGCTTCGTTGGTATCTCCACGGGGTACGAGCTGGTACCTGGTACTAGAAAATCCTGTTTCAAATAGAAATAGTACCTAACTCAAGACACATTAGTTTCAATATTAATTTAAAGCATCAAAATACATAAAAATAACTTGAAACATAAAAATACCTTGAGTAGCCCCATTGAGTGGTAAAGAGATGTCAAGTGTGTCATAACAAGGCCAAAAGGGGTGGTACTAGGTATGGAAATGGAGGTCTTTGTGATATAATATAGGAAAAACATAGTCAAAACTAGAGACCAACAGTGCCTAAAGGGCACCTGCGAGAACCGCAAAGCATGAAATTTTTTTTAATTTTTTCTCAATGACAGAAAACCAAATTGTGAGTAGAGTTATTAATCTTCTTTTTGTGCTTCTTATGCAGGTATTTGGCCATCAAAATGGTTCTTGAATGGCGCGAAAGGGAGCACGAAGAAGATAATGCCATTACCGAAAATCATCCGCCCACTATTGTTGCTTTGAGAAACTGTGGTCTTCCGAAGTACTTTCGTATCCCAGGCATGAGGGCCCAAGTCAGGTTATTAGAGTACCTTGTGCATATGTGGGATCCCGATCAACAGGTATTTCATGTAGGGGTCCACACACTGTCCTTAGATATTGAGGACATTTACTTCTTTACTGGACTATCACAGCGTGGGTACCACGTGAGCCTGACTGGTAGCAGAGGTGGTGGGTTGCCCATGAGTGAGTACTGTCGCTTACACTGTGTTCCAGAGGCAGAGAGGAAGAAAGGGAAAGTAGCTATTTGGGGAGTGAGGGATTTGATCCTCCGCACTATTTTATTCACCATTGCACATATGGTTGGGAGCTTTGCTCCTCACATGGTGCTCCAGATTTACTTTCAGTATGCTATAGAGTGTACTGAACCTCAGGTTTTTAACTAGGCAGATGCAGTGCTTCGTAGTATGAAAAGGCAGTTGACCAAATGCAGACGAGGCAACCTGAAGAAATTCGGGTACGGATCTTTGTTAGTGTCCTTCTTTCTCGAGAGGGTTCCATTACTGAGGCTGCAGGTGGAGTGGAATTTACTGGCTCCCAGGGATCCAAGAATGCTGAGATGGTGTCAGCTCATGGCCCGGCACGTAGCTGGACCAATTATCAAGTATGATGATACCTTCTTCGACTAGTTGCGACCACATATGTTGATGGTCGACGATAATGCTTATGTCAGGTTGGATTTCTGAGGAGATCCAGACTTAGTCCTGCCAGAGGATGCTCAGTGGGGGGAACTTGGTAAGAAGTACACAATTTTTTTCTTTTTAAATGTTTTTGTGAATTTCATCATATGCAAATGTTTTTTTGTTTTATATATGTTCGTCCAAAAACTAAATACAAAATTCATTTTTTGATGATACATATGTGGGACCTTATCGACCTCCTGGTACTTCTCCCATTCAGTGGCGAGGAGAGGTGGCGCCAGTGCCACAATGGGACGTCGAGGATTATCAAGCAGTGGAACAAAACCTAGAGGGTTTGACAACAGATATTCCAGATATGCCTCTTGGAGAGGTTCCACGATGTTATCATCATCACACAGTAGGAGTGTCAGAGTCCATAGGCCGACTGCTCTGTAGGGTTTCCCGGGCAGTCGTATGTTACCATGAACGTCATCCATGACATCATTTTGTAGAAGTTATGAGCTTCAGATTTTGACATGTTGGTCTTCAGACAAAAATTTTTGTAAAAAACTCTTTTGATCATTATATATACAGACGGATTCTACCGGTTTATCTTGTGTTGTGTGAATTGATGTGATTGATTTATAAATGATCCAAATGTCTGTCTAATACATAGTTAGCCAATGCATCAGTTAATGTATTTAGACATCTAGGAATATGTTGATATTCAATAAAATCAAAATAACGTTCCAAGAGGTGAATTCGCAAATACACCCGTAACAAAGTAGGACTTCGAATAGTATAGACATTACTTAACTGTAGTACTACAAGCTGCGAATCGAGTCGCACAACCAAATGATGGATTCCGAGTGAGATAGCATCAATCAACAATTCGATAACGGTGCTATACTCTGCAATATTGTTGGTCACACGGCCGAAACACACACCTCGTAAGGAGACAAGTTCATTTGTAGGGGAGTAAATTGCCCATGCAGCGGAAGCAAGGTTCTGAGTACTACGGCTAGCACCATCAGCGAAGCTAATATAGGGTATCGAAGACTCCGACATCTGGAAATCAAACACAACGTCACGTAAGGGAAGAGACCAGATAACAACAAAATCAAGCTATAGTAACACACAAGAAGTATGATACAATATAAATACAAGTACTCGTGCACAGATGATTTTATGCATAGTACTTCTTCAAGTACAACCCACTCCTGGGTTCACTCAAAGGGATACCATCGTAATCTACTAACTCATAAGCTCATTTTTCCAAAACTCGTCGAACGATATAAGGACCTCACCACATGGCTTCAAATTTTCCATCTCCTAGCATATCTTGATCTTGTTCATAGAGAAGAATGAGATCTCCTTTGGAGAAAATGCAAGGCTTGACATGTTTGTCGTATTGGGCCTTGACACATTTTTTCTGAGCTTCTATGACTAGGGTAGCATCGTGTCGAGTTTCATCTAATCGCATAAGATACAATAGACATTCTTCTTCAACAGAAGTGTTTGGTAGGAGTTCAATAGCTAGTTTTAAAGAGGGTATCTCGCATTCAATTGGGAGAATGGATTCCAAACCATAAACTAACTGGAAAGGTGTAAACCTAGTAGTAGACTTGACGGATGTCCGGTAAGCCCACAATGCCGAAAACAACATTGTGTGCCAACTTGTTTTGTAAATCCCTATCATTCGTTGAAGCATAGTTATGAGAAATTGTTAATTGCTTCGACTTGGCCGTTGGCTTGGGGGTAATAGGGCATTGAGTTATCATGGCAAAGACCCAAATTTTCAGTAAGTTTGGACATCATGAAGTTTCTGAAGTGGCTACCGTGATCAGTGATGATAGCTTGGGTAACACCAAAACGAGTTATGATGTGATTAAAAATGAATAATGTTGCGGTATTTCCAGTGTTGTCAAATGTCAGCATCGCCTCGGCCCATTTCATAAAGTAATCGACGGCTACAATAATGTATCCATGCCCCTCGGCCGAGTGAGGGTGACATGTCATGAAATTGATGCCCCATTTCGCAAAGGGACCAACGGAGACCACAGGGTGAAGAGGAGCGGGATGTGACCGTATCTTGTTATTATAGGTCTGGCAAGCATGGCATTTTTGAATGGCGATGATGCAGTCATTAAATAAAGAAGGCCAAAAATACCCTACTCGTAAGATCTTCTGGGCAGTAGCATACCCAGACATATGACCACCACAGACTCCAAAATGACAGTCATTCAGAGTTTTCTCAGCTTCGTCGAACGTTAGATAGCGTCGAAAAATAGAGTCAATCCCCGGACAATAAAGAGTATCCCCGAGGATAATATATTGATGAGCTTGATAGCGTATGTGACGTCGGTCAGTACTAGACAAAGTTGGCCAGAAAGTCTAGGTTTGGAGATATATAATGATATCACCATACCAAAGATCATCAGTGTTGATAAGGAAAAGAGATTCATCGGGTAATGAATTAGCTGCTACCTTTTTCTTTTCAGAATAGGGAAAGTCGAATATCAACTCAGCAAATACTAAGGACTTCTTGGACTTGGCGCATTCAAATTCCAAGTCAAACTCCTGGAGTATCACAATCCATTTGGAGTATTTTCCCCCTAGCAATTGACGTGTAAGAAGGTGTTGCATAGGGTTGCAGTGAGAAATCACTATAGTCTTGCGTGAGAGGATATAGTGTCGGAAGCGTTGAATGGCAGCCAAGGGCAGTTTTTCGACATGTAAATACTTGATTTCAATAGGCGTTAGAATTTGAATCAAGTAGTAGATAACATGTTCGTCGTTAGCATCATCCTCTTGGATGAGAACCATACCAATGGTGTAATCCAAGGCAGCAAGGTAGAGGAAATAATCGTGACTGTAATCGGGGGGAAAGAGAAGCAGAGCACGCGTTAGGGACAATTTCAAAGCTTCGAAAGAATTGTTGGCGATGGTATCCCAGACGAACTCGGAAACCTTTTTTAAGAGCCACTTAAATCCACGAGTTATCTCGGCATAATTTGGGATAAAACGACAAACAAAGTTTGCTTTCCCTTGCAAACTTTGTAACTGGTGAAGTGTAGAAGGAGGAGGGAGATCAAGGATCACCTCAACCTTTAAAGGATCCACCCAAATCCCTTGACGCGAAACGATAAAACCTAGAAGTCAGCCGAACTCCACGCAGAAAACGCACTTATGAGGATTCAAACATATACGATAGAACCGATAGCGGATGAAAATGGCTCGGAGGTGGGTTGGGTGATCAACTCGGTGCATTGAGTGAGCAGGTAAATCATCCAGATATGGTTGAACAATGTGCTTGATATCATGGAAATCATAAGACATGGCGCGTTGAAAAGTTGCACCAGCGTTCTTGAGACTGAAAGGGAGTTTCCGATATGAAAAAGTACCCCAAGGACAAATAAAAGCAGTCTTATATTGATCCTCAAGAACAATGTTGATTTGATTATACACAGAGAAACCATCCATTAGAGAGAAGATTTCACTTCCGATGCAATCATCGACAATCTAATCAACGAAGGGGGTAGGAAAGTTGTATTTGGGACAATCTTTGTTAATATCCCTATAATCAATGCATAAATGAATGGTGCCTTGTTTCTTGTTGATCGGGACAAGATTGGAAACCCAGTCAGTGAGAGCCACCAGATAAATAAAACCGGCTTTAAGAAATTTCTCAACTTCAAGCTTGATAGCAGTCGCTTTACGTGGGTGAACTGGACGAAGGCGTTGCCGGACGGGTTTAGCATCAGGGTATGTCTTGATCTCATGTATCATAATCTCAGGTTCGATACCCAGCATTTCTTCATAGCTCCAGGCGAATATGTCACGAAACTCTTTGAAAAGGGATGTGTAGGTGACGATTTTGTCAGAAGAACATGAAGCTCCGATATGGACATTTTCGACAATCCCAGGTTTAACGGATATGTCGAGGGGAATAGTGGGTGAGATATTGCTTAAGTTACCTTCAGAAAACACATCGTGTGTGGACTCAGGAATGGTTGAGATGACGACAACAGTCGACGGGGTCGATATCCGTTGATAGTTCTCAATGGTATGTTGCTCCAGAAAGAGGATGGAACGATGATGTCCATCGTCCCAATGGGTGTCTTCCATAACAGACATGATCATCTCATCTGTCATAAAAATGACACGAAAAGGATCGGGAGACAACTCACCAAGAGAGGAGGTAGAAGGTGTTGCTAATTAAATGGCCTGATAAGCGGATTCAACCAGACTTAATGGCATTTCGTCGTCGTAACGAAGATGATCTCTAGGGTCAGGTACAATCCAGGGGTCATGAGACACAGGAAGTTCATGAATCAAGGTGGAGATCATGTTAGTTGAAGGAACAGACGAGCGTGAAACATTGGGTGGTGGAATGGGGAAAGTACCCATTAACGAAGAGTCCTTGAGAAGGCCTACACCGACGTTCTCATAACCTAGTGGGGTTTTAGCGATGAATGGTACGTTGCCAGTATGGGTATCATAATTAAAGAAGGCTAGTTGGTCGATGGTGACGACCTTTCCTTGTTGTGGGAAACGTACCATACGGAAAAGGGTTGACACAATTGCGTGCATAGAATTGATCCAGCTGCGGCCAAGCAGAATATTGTAATCAAGGGGAGCATCAAATACTTCCACTTCGACTTGGACCGTTTTACCTTCTAACATGATGGGAAATGAAGGAAGGACACCATACGGCTTAAAACCAAAGCCATTGAAGGATTTGAGAGTGTTCTGGGATTCGTTCAAAGGGGCAGAGCCAATGGCTTTCCAGCAAGCAAGAGACATGACACATGTCGAGGCACCCTCATCGATAATGGTTCGACAAATGTTTTTGTCGGAGAAAACCACTTGGATATGGAACGCAAGTTGAGGGGGTAACCTTGGAATGTGATCTTCCAAGTCAAAAACTATTAAATTCATATCCGTCGGATCGATTCCACCGATAACTTTCAACAGTGCCTTCCGTTGCGTAGGACAACTTTGAAGGACTTCGAGGGCTGACATCGCAGAAGGTGCTTGGGCCAGATCTTCAACAATGTTGTAGTTCTAAGTAGCACGAAAATGAAGATTGAAAGCCGATTTCCGAATGATTCCCTTTGGGGGGGGCTGAAGAACTATGTCGAGGCTCGGCAGTTCAAGATGAAGAGGACCATTGGTAAGTGGAGTCGCGGGAGAGGGTTGTACCGAGGAAGGTGGTAGATCATCAACCTTCTCTTTAGAGAGAGAATAATCTTTGGCTCGAGTAGTGAGTGTAATTTCGCTCTGCTTTGAATCACCAGTACACATCAAAACATAGGATGTAGTAGAAGATGAGGGTTGGTCATGAATGACCAACTGAGCCTATTGTTGATATGGGAAGGGTTGGGACAAAACGGCCAGAGCAGGTGGTTTTGGAGCTCCTTGAACGAACTTAGTGACCTCGGCACATCGTGGAAAATCCTTCATGTAGTGATCATCACCACAGATAAGACAAGGGTGTCGAGGTTTGCACTTATCCTGATCGTCAACAGGGGTAATTTTGGTTCACTCTACTTGAGAAGCATTTTTGACCTCCTTATTCTTACCTCTTCCCTTTTTAGATTTGTTTTTACCGGCCGGGGTAGATTGAACTGCATTTACCTCAGAAGTCTTGTCGGTGGGAGGGGCAGGAGACGGAGCATTTTAAACATTATAAGAAGCAGGTTTGGGGTTTGTGCTTGAGGCGGAATGTGGTTGGGCCTGGAAAGTGCCAATCACACCATCAACTGCATGCGAAGCAGCTGGAGTAGTTGAAGTGGTGGAAGTGGAAGGACGAGGTAAGTTAGGTATTAAATCATAAAGGGTTCCCGTTTGTGAATAAATGAGGTCAAGGTATTGAGCTTGACTTATGGCCTGCTCTTCCGTGACTACTCCACCCATGGTGATGTCATGAACGATGTCATTCACAAATGATTTTGTGAACCATTCTACCAGCAACTGATCGGGGAGTTCGAGTTTAATGAGACGTCGTCGTCGTCGCCACTCATGAATGTGATCGGATATATGAGTGGCTTTGTTTTTTTTGAAAGAATTCAAAATCTCGGTCCCCGTGTCATAACGAATCGGTAGCTGGTAGTGTGTGAGGAAAGCCATAGCTAGGGTGTTGAAGTCAGAGAAGAAACCTTGTGGAAATTCTATATACCACTTCGCAGCAGAACCTGTGAGGGTTCGTTGAAAAAGGCGTAAACGAATAGAGTCATCCATCAACGAGTTGGATGAACACCATAGGTGTGTTAGGACCACATATTGTACCCTTTTTGCCCATACTTTTTGCTATTATTTTACCCTTCATCACCTGCATTTTGACTTATACTATCATTCCACTTGATCATTCCAAGGTACATAACGTCCTTTCTCATTACTACACGTT
>ML812132.1:127284-137558 GCA_009831015.1 Picea engelmannii
TCCTTACTACAACACTAAGTGCTTTTGGAATTGAGCATATATAGTGCGCAGCTATCTTTGAAACAAAAGACTTCCCTGGGTTGATAATTTATGTTTCACTTGGTTGTTTGAAATTAATTAAGCAATTATAGTGACCAACAAGGTGAAAAGTCATAACGTGATTGTTTGGCTCTTCTCCCGCTTTGTCGTCGAATTTAGGAATGTCCGATGGTAGCTTGGATGGTATAGCAGGCCATTGGGGAGAGTGACGAATTGGATCATTTAAAATTCTTGACAAATCCGAAAGATCCAAAGTGGTGATGAAGGGTAACTGTTGATTCACCTGCGGGTAATGGTGGCTTTGGGGAGGAAGCCACGTCGGCAAACCAGTAGGACCATAAGCAGTCTGCATATAATGTGAATACCTAGGCAGATTCGGTGGTGATTGAAGACGATAGTAGCTCATAGGATTGTACCCTGGAACAGGGACTTGAGTTTGAGCAGTCACCCCCCAAATGAGATTGAACGAACCTGGATATGGTTGGCCCATACTAGGGGGTATTATGGACACAGCTGGAAACTACTGCCCCCCAGTCGATTGAGGAGGATGTTGTATCAACTGATTCCAATACTGGGCTAAGGACAGAGGTATGTTTCGACCATAAGGCGGGGTCGGTCCTCCTATCGAAGGTGGTGTTCCAATTGGGATTTGTGTGCCAAAAGGAATTTTCCCGTTGAGAGGGGGTTGAGTCATACCACCTTGGTGAAATTGTCCACCGAAGGGAATCTGGTAATTTGGTGTGAATGACAGAATAGTGCCACTAGGATTAAGACTGCCAGTAGAAGATGAAGAAGGTCCTCCAAAAGGAAATTGAGGGAGTGTTGGAATAAAATCGGGAAGAGAGTGCCCAGAAGAAGAAGGACCACCAGGAGAGTCTGATGGGGTTTGCGTAGGAGTGGGAATGGAAGCATTCAATGCACGGTATCCAGGTGGTAGTGTTGAAGTGACGTTGGGCATTCACGGTGTGTTGATGGGAGCGGGACTAACCATAGTAAACCCTATTGGTACACTCGTAGTATCTATGTGATGGGCCATTTTTATAGGGATGGTAAAGTGATAGGTGGTAGTAAATGGTACTGTCTCTAGACTAGAGATTTCGGAAATCACATGTGGGTTGATTTCGGAAATCGCAGGTGAACCTAGACCAAAAAGGTCCCGTCGGAAAACGCATGTAGACCAGAAAAGATCTTGGCCTTCTATGCCTGGAAAGGGTCCAACTGGTGATCCAGAAGACGTAATAACTAAGTCTTTGGAAGAATTCAGTTGCATAAAAGGTCACTCAGAATCAGGGTGAAGTCGAAAGTCCTCTCGAGTATTAGTAATTTGGAAATGTTCTAAAGAGTCAGTTCATTCCACTTGTGGCATGGTAATGGTTGGGACTTCACTCCGCTGAGGAAATCCCTCAGGTGAACTTGTAGGCAACGGTTGAGAACCTTCCAGATGCTCTAGAGATAAATCATGCATTCTACGTGAACGACGTGGAGGAGCTATTGTAAACGAGTGACAAACTTCACGAAGAAAATTGTATGGTCAACTTTGGTAAACAAACAGCATGCGCTAGTAAATAAAATCTAGGAAGCAACACCAAGAAAACAAGACCTTCTAATTCTGGAGCCACTAGTTGGTGATGAAATCCAACATCGCAACAATGAGACGAGAAGGGGCTAGGCTAGGGAAAAAAATTTACGCTGACGACCTGCTTAACGGACTTACACCCTGGTGCAAGCTCCCACACATAATCATGAGTATACCCTCCAAGGAGCCCGAGTGAGTTTGGTCAACGTTGATTCCAGGTACCGTGAAGACTTTCCCCTTCACAGTAACCTTGTGTAAGACCCTAGAAAGATAGGCCACTAAGGTTACCACTGACAACAATAAATCATGGGGGGACATTTGACAGTCTGATCCACACGCAAGGGCAGGGTATCTAGCCCGAAATCAACTCAAAAGGCTTCCACTTATCATTGTGGGTATACCTCCAAGTGATCCCCATAATACGTGCAATCTCTACACTGATATCAACAAAGCAGGGTGAGTAACTCTGTCAATATCAATGCGACCTCGTGTTTGACCCTTGTGTGAGAAGGGCTTCCCAGGACAACATGTTGCAAATGGAATTTAACACTCCTTAACACAAGATGCTATTGTGTGTTTTGTGCTTTGGAGAGTGTATCTCTCTTCCTACTCCAAAGCGCTAGCCTAGCTAAATGTTGGTGTAATAGAGCCCAAGAAAAGAGTTACTAGGTAAATTTTACAATTGCGCAGTGTTATTAAGAGTTGTTGTTACTCAAAGGAAATGGAGATGAAACTTATTTTGTATAAGACTCTGACCCAATGATGCATGGATGAGAATGAAATATATCAATTTTCGTTCAATGAATCCTATGTACGGGAGGGAAAGAGAAATTTTATGGATCAAACTTTGAACTACAAGACACAATTTCCTTTAAAATGCAAATGCAACAAAGTGCACATCAATAACAATTATCTATTGTTTTCTTTTTCAATAATTTCAACAATTGATTTTCAATACTTTCGAAAACAAAAATGCTTTTGAAAGAAAAACGTTGTTCACTTTTCAAAAAGGACCTACACCATGATGGTGAGAGTTCAGAAAATCAAAAACCAATGAACAAGCAATAGATAAAAAACCCAAACCACTCTTTCAATGGAAACAAAAATAACAAGCAAACCAAACTAGTCTTTTCAATTGCATAAGAAAAGTGATCTTTCCAAGAATAAGCAAATGATAAAGACAAAGAAGCTCAACTTTCAACCGATTGTCGGTCCTTAACCAAACAAGCACACTCAAATTCTGAAATCAGAGAGTATATCTTTGCCGAGAAAAGTCAAGAAACGAAAGTCAAGAAAAAATGACAGGAAGAACCTTTGAAATCCTAAGACTGTTCATGCACAAAAAACAAAGACAAGAGAACATCAATCAATGGTCCAAGAAACTCT
Source organism: Picea engelmannii (assembly GCA_009831015.1). NCBI lineage: Eukaryota > Viridiplantae > Streptophyta > Pinopsida > Pinales > Pinaceae > Picea > Picea engelmannii. The sequence goes on from ML812132.1 coordinate 130,286, forward strand.
TTTGAGGCACCTAAACTGATCTGGGTAGTTGAAGATGCAAGAACTCAAATCCAAAATTTTGAAAAAGAGGGTTCACTGGCTGAGAGTATTACACAGTGCGAGAATGGGTCATTCTCGCAGGTGAGCTTTGAGAAAAGTGCAAGAACATCGCACTGAACCTAAAAGCAGGGTGTGAACTCAGTATATTCTCGTAGGCCACTGTGGAGTGCAATGCAAGAATGTCTGAAACTAATCAAATTTTTGGAAAAAGACACAAAATTTGAAGAGACCTCTAGACCCAGAGGGTCTATCAGGGTATCCTGAAGACTCGGAGATTGATATGAATGGAGAAAGGTAAGGCAAGAGCAAATGGCCAAGGAAAAATACCAAAAACCACAAAGAAAACGGGTTATTTCCCCAGTGGAGTCGCCAATTTTGTTATTGGACTAATCGGTAGGTGTGGACACTAACAGATCTCCCTAGATCCACCTGGATCTAGAACAAAATAGGACAGGACATGACTCTTTCCCTAAGTTTTGACCATTGAATTAGCTAGTAGGAAGGAACAAGTACCATACCTTTGTATCACTTCCTAGGGTCTCTGTTTCTCCCGCTTTGCTCCGGTGCTCTCATGAGGTCAAGACCAAGACAACACAAACCAACCAAAGTGAAGATAGCAAAATATATTCAACTGTCAACTTATGTGTATGATCAAGGAATTACACAATAAAGTGAGAATAGCTTTATGGGAAAGGGACATGCCACTGTATCATATTAATTGAAAGTATAAGATTACAACCTGATCGCCTTGATGTCGCAAGCTTCCTTTCGGTGGCTCTTGGCTCCAACACACACACTTTCTCAATCCTTGCATGAAGAAGATCAAAACCTCTTGATAGACTTGCTAGAGTCTCCAAGCTCTTGTTCAAACTAAGTCCTTCACACAATTCTTTCACCAATTCTCCAATGAATCTTGCTTAACCTTTTCCAAGAGAATTCCATCAATATATAAGAGAGAATGAGATGGTTACTTGGATAAGAATGATCCCACAATATTAGGGAATCTAGTACAAGGATAACCATTCGAATGCCAACCCATTCTTCTAGAAGATTCCCTTCTAGAACCATTGAGAATCCATATTTTTCCAAGCTTTAGAGAAGTTTTGTACCCTAGCTATGTAACACAGTGTGAGAAGTTCGTACCCTAGCTTAAGGCAGCCTGCGAGAATGGGTCATTCTCGCACCCTGGTATATTAGCAACCTGCGAACTCTCTTCAAAAGTATGTTTTCTGGGAAGAGATGAATTTCAATTTTCTCAAGAGAAAGTTCTTATGAGGAACCTGAGTACACCATCATGATGACCAAAATCATGGGTAACAATGGGTATGAGTCAAGTATAAGAGGCTACCAACTAACTAACAGTACAGGGTGGCATCAACTTCGGGAGAAGTATAGGTGGCAGTAAGATTGACTCCAGACAAGAAGGGAGAAGGGGTTGTTTTAAAATCATCCATGTGAAAGTGAAGAATAAGGTCACAAGCATACTTAGACTGGGAAAGAAAAATTCCTTCATTGGTTTGCAAAACTTGGAGGCCAAGGAAATCGTGCAAAAATCCTAAGTCTGTCATTTCAAATTTCTTCTTAAGGATGATTTTCACATGGTTTAAAATTTTTGAGTCACTACCAATAAGGATAAGTTCATCAACCTAAAGGACAAGGATTATGAGATGGATTTCTACTTTCTTGGTATAGACATTAGGATCAGAATGGCATCTAGAGAATCCAATGGCATCAAGAACGTTGTCAATTTTGGCATACCAAACTCGGGGATCTTGCTTGATACCATAAAGAGATTTCTTAATGTGGAAAACAAGGCTAGATTCATTTTGGATATAGCCAGGTGGTTGTTCCATGTAGATTTCTTCTTGCAAACCTCCATGCAAGAAGGAGGATTTAACATACATCTGATGGACCTCCCATTTATGTGAGGTAGCAAGGGAAAGAACAAGGCGGATGGAATTCATTTTGGCTACAGGGGAAAAGGTTTCATTATAGTCAATTCCTTCAACTTGGGAAAATCCTTTGGCAACTAACCAAGCCTTGTATCTTTCAACACTTCCATCTGATGCATACTTGGTTCTGTAGACCCATTTACATCTGACAAGTTTTCTTCCTTTTGGAAGAGGTACAAGATCCCAAGTATCATTTTCCATTAAGGAATGATACTCTTCATTCATTGTTGTATCCCAATCTGGATGACCTAAAGTTTCTGCAAATGTCTCTGGATCATGAGTTTATGAAACTTGAGCCAAAAGATAAGAGGCTCGTTGGAACTGTGAACGTGTCTGACGTTGATCTGAAGGATCATCGACAATATCACCTGTTGCTTCTCGTGTTGAACGGACCCATCTAGGAAGCGGTGGAGTTGGTGTTGGTTCAGGTTCAAAGGACTCATCTAGAGGAAGGTGAGCAAGCGAAGGTGGATTTCCATCCTCACTGTCATCATTTGAAGAAGAAACTGGAATAGAAGAAGGCACAAATGTCGAATATGGCTCACAGGCCAAAGAAGGCACAATCGTCGAATTAGGCTCATAGACCAAAGAAAGCACAAACATCGAATTAGGCTCGTAGGCCAAGACATTTTCATCAAATTTAACATCTCTTCTAATAATAATTTCATTACAATGTGGTTGAAGAATTTTGTAACCTTTGACATCTTCAGAATAACCAACAAATATACACTTCTCACTTTTAGGCTACAATGCTTTCCTTTTCTCATCAGGAATGTGAGCCCATGCTATACTACCAAATACACGAAAGTGACTTAAATATGGTTTAATTTTAGTCCAATCTTCTTCCGGTGTTACATTTTTAAGAGCCTTTGTATTAATGTGATTTACTATGTAATTTTCATAGTTGATTGCTTCCGCCCAATACTTTAGACTTAATCCCTTAGATTGGATCATACAATTAGCCATTTATTTTAATGTGTGGTTCTTTCTCTCAGCAATACCATTTTGTTTTGGTGTATATGGAACAGTGTGTTTCATTTGGATGCCCTATGTAGTGCAGTAACTTGTAAAATTATTGTTCACATATTCACCTCCATTATCTATTCTTAACCTTTGAATTTGATGTCCAGATTTTTTTTCTACAAGGGCCTTGTAGGCCAAAAACTTGTCAAAAACTTCGCTCTTAATTTTTAAGAAGTAAACCCAAGTACGTCTGGAAAAGTCATCAATGAAAGTTAAGAAATACTTGCACCCACAAAAATAAGGAGAAGAAAGTGGACCACAAAAATCACTGTGAACAAGTTGCAAAGGGTCCGAGGCGTTCCAAGAGGCACATTTTTCCAAACTGTCACGATGATGTTTTCCAAGAAAACAACCGGCACAAACACCATCTTTGCATGAAATAAGAGGAATACTAGTCACCATATGTTGATTACATAGTTGTTGCAATGAGCGATAGTTTAGATGACGGCCAAACCGCGCATGCCAAAGTTTTCTCAAGGCATCGCTATGAGCAACGAAAACTGATGAAAAATATGATGACCCAAAGTTGTCAAACTTGTACAACTTGGTAATATCATCAACAATTCCAGTTGCAATAATATGCTTAGGATATTTTAGATCCTTGATTACAACTTGGTGAGGTGAAAACTGTACAGTTTTACCTTCACCTGAATGAGTGATTTGATATATTGATAGAAGGTTACAAGAAAGACTTGGAACACATAATACATCATTGAAATGACCATTCTCTACTTGAATTATTCAAGATCCTTCAACATTGAGAGATCTATCATCACCAACAAATATTTTCTTGGTGTTACTTTCATTTAGAGAAGAAAATATGTTTATATCCTTAGCCATATGATAAGATGCTCCCAAATCAATAAGCCACTCATCAGAAGTAGAAGTAGAAGTTGTATTGAAGGAGAAACCAGAAGCTTAAAGTACATGTCCATGAGAAGAAGAAGAAGAAATAGAATCAATATCGATGGTGTGCTTCTTCATCGCTACTTCTAAAGCTGCCATCTTCTTGAAACATTTGGACTCATCATAACCATCTTTATCACAAAAGTTGCAATGTATGTCAGTCTTCTTATTTTTATATTTTTCTCCTTTGTCTCCATTAGGAGCGGAAGCTATCTGAGTGAGTTTGGGACCATTATATTGCTTGTTGTTGTGGCGAGGATGTTGCTTCTTAGGATTCTTGGGTTTATCTTTATAATGGACAACTAAGGCTTTGTTGGAGGTACCTGCAGTGTTGATCACTCCAAGTTGTACTAGCTTATCTTGCTCTCTAATCAAAGCATCACAAAAGTTCTCAAGATTGGGTTTTTGATAAGTTTCCCCTAGAGCCTCTTGCATGGCATAAAAGGTAGATACAAACACAGAATATGCACTACCTAGCTTAGAAAGAATAATATAGATGAAACAATCTTCATCTATCTTTATTTTACATTCTTCACATAAAGTTCTGATTGTTTTAAACTTAGATAGATAGTCTTCAATGCAAGAAAAATCACTTGGACTTAAAGTTAGTTCTTGATTTTCTAACCATTGTGCTCGAATAATATTGTGTTTACCAAACACGGATTCAATATTTTCCCAAGATTCTTTGGGTTTATCAATTGATTGAAGGTGGAACCTTAAATCAAGAGAGATGGACATTTTGATTAATCCACGTGCTTCATCATTCCTATTATCCCATTTGGCTTTCTTATCAGCATTAGTGGGTGTTGTTTCCTTTCCCAAGGTAATCTGGTACAAGCCTTTACTTCTTAATAAATCCTCCATATGGGATTTCCATTGGAAGTAGTTGGTGTTGGCAAGTAAGAGATTATGTGTAGAAGCTATATTAAATATGCAAATAATATGGATTTAAAAACTAAAACTGATGATCTGACTGGAAAGATCTCGAAAAGTTATGTGGTTTTAAAAAAAAACGACACTTAAAACAGACTTTGGACGTGAGAGTTGTGTCATTTTTAAAAAAGGCATAAACGATAACCAAAGGACCACATGGTAGTGTAAGTTTCTTTATGAAGTGACCCACTTTTATAAAGAGAAGTGGGGATCACTTTTACAATGAAGTTACTTCATGCAAAATAAATTACTCTAAAATAAAATATTAAAGGTACTTATAGTGATTCACTTTTATACTTGAAGTGAAATACACTTTACAATTTTAGCATGAACATTTTCAAAAAAAGTAACAAAAAAGAGACTTGAACTCAAGACCTCTTACTTAATAAGGCAACTTTTAACCAAATGGGCTAGTAAAACATATTGTATTGTTTCTCAAGAGGATTGTTGTTGTTGTTGTTGTTGTTGCTGCTGCTGTTGAAGATGGCCTTGGAGAGCGTGCTAAAAAAAAACTCTTTTCACACAAGAAAAAAATTTCTCTTATCGATGACAACAAGAGTTAGATCTCGGTTAGCTTACCCAGAAGATGCACCTTTTCCTATCTATTTCTGATTTGTTGAGATTTCACAGGGCATGGGGCAAAGAGAATACGTAGATCTAAAAGAGTAGCAACCCCAAAACAAATAATATCAAATCGAAATAAAACTAAAATAATACTTTGCAAAAAAATTAAAAAATGCATATTCAGGCTTTATACCTCCAGATCTGATTGTAATGGTCGTATCTTGGGCAAACGGAAACCTTTTCGCGTGAAAAAAAAAAGTGTTCTTGACTGAAATGAGTGTTTCGGACACAATGGAACAATCCTCTTGGCCCAGAAATATATGGAAATGATATAAAATGGAGATGAGGCAACTCAGCTTCATGATCTCGATCTACAACAGGAGCGGGTCTTCAAACAGACTATGATACCATGTTCGACAACACAGGTATTCCAACAGAGGAAAAACACCTTCAGTAACCACTCACATAACTAGATCAAAGATCAACACATCGATGTTTTCACGTGGTAAAACCCCTACGGGGAAACATCCAAGGCCCCAGCCAACGCTGCCACTTGGAGCAGTTTATTAATGCAAAAGAAAAATATTATAGAGAGATTTTACAAGAGAGTTTCTCACAATCGATCATCAGAAAATGACCCTCCATGCTCTTTAAATAGATATCATGGACCAATCGGGTGTTAATCCACGGATCAATGGTCGTTAAGATCGAGGAGAGTATGAATCGTCGAATCACTCTATGTCGAGAACATATCTTGACCATTGGATTTCCTAACTACAAATTCATACTAATGTATACTAAAGAAACACACTATGAAACACACTTTTACCTAATGAAAAATTAGACCAAGTAGATCTTAACTAACTCTTAAGTGTCTAAATATCCTAACACCATTGATAAGGTATTTGAGGGTTGCTCCTTCAAGGTGACCCAGGATGTAGGCACCCTTAATGAGACAATGGTGAATGATGAATGGTTCCCACCAAAGGGACTCAAAATTACCATGGCCTAAGGTGTCATGGGTGATGTCGTAGGCCATGTTAAGCCCTAATATTGGCTCATTACCCCTTAATTGGGGCATATTAGATTAGTAATGCTATTTTATTTATGTCGGCTCTAGGCCATTAGTTGTAATTTAGATTAGTAATGTTATTTTAATTATGTTGGCTTTAGGCCATTATTTGTAATTATACATCCTAGTCTCCTATATATACCAAGGAGACATTTTCATTTTGAATCATCTTGTACTTGAACATTTAAGTGGGGTAAAAGGAGGTTTCCCCCTCGAAGAGGCTTATTATCTAAAATTATATCTTTTTCAAGGCATCGAGTACTCTTTCTGAGGTTTTTATATGCTATATTGATGTTTGGTTCTTAACATATGGTATCAGAGCTCAAGGTCTTGGGGTTTCGCTACTACATCTGAGACACCGTGGAATTTTTGCTATAACTTTTTTTCTGCAATGTTTCAGAAGGAACGGCTTGGAGGGTATTTAGAAGATGGATCAAGGTACGTTGGGTTCAAAATTTATCTCCTGAGAACTTATACTTTCAGAGATATAGCTGGTACAAGATAGGGTTCTGGAATCATCCTGAAATGAGTCTTTGCAGAATTTTCGATATAAAAACTTTTCTGAAATGTTTTAGACCCTCAACTCCGGGGGACATTTACAGAAATTAGTTTTTTATCTGTGGTAAAAATTTCAGCTTCTAGGTCATCTTAAATTTGTAGATACACCTTGTGTAAGATAGGGTATCTGACTAGTCCTATTGGCTAGTCTCAAGAAGGTGTTCCAGGTAAAACAATAATAACTTCTTCCTAGAGTATCCAAATTGGGTGGGACTGGTTGCATTGG